>APFE031416711.1:47988-91292 GCA_000404065.3 Pinus taeda | reverse complement strand
AAGAGAGCCAACAAAAGCGTAAAATCTACTAACAACAACTATGTATCGGTCAGGAAAGATACAATTTGCATTAATCAATCATTGAACAAATGTAAATGGAACCATAAGAGTAGTCATCTATCTTTATTAACAAAAGTAGAGTAAGGTACAACGGTGTCCTGACGCTGAGTCCTTCCCTAGAGGGTCCAGCCAGCATATCTTCCAAGCATTCACCTTTGAGACAAGTCTCCCAAGTCAAAACCCTCTCACATACAAGGCAACAAGCTTATGACCTTTCTCAAGCTCAAAACAATCCTCACACAACACACCAAGGCCTACAAAGAGCAGCACTAAAATGTACAAAGAATTCCTCAATCAAAGTCTCTATATTCCAAACTATCTAACTAGCTGCTCATGGGCAATGGAGGAGGCTTATAAAGGAGAAGGAGTCTCCATGAATAGGCAAAGGATGAGTTCTCCTCCACAATAAGTGGATGGTCAGTCGAACAGACATGCCAGAGAAAGGATGGCGACCTCAACAATGCTAACAACCAGTTCTGGAGGGATCTGGAAGGCTGGTTGTTGGAACAAATTCGCCCAAACAGGATCAGCATGGAAAACCCGTGAACTGCCGCGCTGACATCGCAGACCGACGTAGAAGAATTCCGGTCAGCGCGAAAAGGACAAACGGAGGGAGCGCTGTTCGTAGAAATGGGACCAGCGCGGAAAAGACGTGTGCTTCCGCGCTAGCAGCGCAACAACAATATTGGCCTCCGCCTGTCAGCGCGATTATTTTACAAACAGACGCGATGATCCATTTAACTTAGGCAAAGAGGGTTTTTTAGCCATTTTTGAGGAGCATGAGTATGGGTGAATGTGGCTTATAGCACAGTAGGGAGACTGACATGATGGCAGTGACATTTTACTGTGTAACAGAAGGCATAGTGGTGACCCTTGTTGGGTGGCCGAATAAAAGAAGTGACCATGTGTGGACGAGTTAGGACACGGGCGGGTGTGTGACGTGTGGCGACAGGTGTAATCGAGGTGTTGGAGCCGACCCATGGGTGTGACGGTGCACACAAAGCGACACGGTGGTTCGTTGGAATGGGGTGTGTCTAGGTTATGTGGCAGGTCAGCTAGGCATGCATGTTGATGGAGCCGACCAGTGTTATCCCCAAGAGACACGTCCCTTGGGTGAAAGGATGCGTATAAGTAAGGAGGATGGCGTTCGACGGAGGGACATCGAACTCAGACTTCCACATCGCAGAACAAGTGCGAAGGAAGGAGTTGGGCAAAAATGGAATCAAGAGAAGGATGTAGGTAAGAGGGTTGCACCGACGGGTGGATTATAGAGGGCGGGTCAGACTTGGTAGCACAGATAGGCAGAGAGGGGCAAGTTACCGTCCGGGCAGGTAGGCCGCACTGCATGTGGGCCACGCGCCCTCACTATGGACCGCACCAACGGGTAGAGTTTGGGTGCCGCGGAATGGAAAGTCGGGCAAACAGGTTCACAGTTTAGGTGTGGAGTTGTGTCGTGCAGGCCGCGGGCAGTGCAGCACGTCCACATGACACGAGGTTCAGTATCTGGGATATATTATAGATGAATGGTGGGTGCATCTGGATATAGCCAAGATCCAATTCGTTCAGGATTGGCCAACCCCAAACACTCTAAGAGAGCTCCGCAACTCTCTGGGTCTTGCTGATATCTACCATAGGTTCATGTTATGGACATGAGACTTCTGATTTTCCACTTCTCTACAAAATCCATTGAGAATTCAGCAACACATACTAGACACACTTGGAGGGTCAGCAAGTTCCATATTTTCACCTCAATGATGCACTACTATGCCACCTCGGACACCTTTGTGTTCCTTCAAGCAAGCGTTACAAGATGATTTGGGAAGCACACTACAGTTGCGTTGTTGGGCATTTTAAGGTTGAGAAAATAGTGGAAGTACTACAAAAGTATTTATGGTAAGTTATATTCGTTGCATTGTTAAGAACACTTATTGGGAAATTGATTGAGTGTTGAAAGAATAATTAAAGATAAATTTATGGTAAGTTATTTTCGCTGCATTGTTAAGAACACGTATTGGAAAATTGACTGAGTGTTGAAGTAGGCGTAGACCATGTACTCAAGTATTGGTAAAAGGAAAAAGTACGGCGGTGCTGCACCCGCTGATGCATGGTTGAAATACTACCACTAGGATAGGAGCGTGACATGGGGTCTCCCAGTCCCTCCTCCACAAAAGTCACCAAATTGCGGGGAACCCTGGGATTCCATGTCCCGCCTTGTTGAAAGCATCCCAAGTGCAGGAAATTTGGGGTTTCCATGTCTCGTTGTGATGGAAATCGCCCCAGGTGCAGTAAACTTGGTGTACATCGAGTCTGCAACCTCACATCAAGAGAAAGGCTCGGTCGGTCAAGAGAATGAAGGTTTCTTCTTTGGTAAAGGATCTCGCTAAGGATCAAAGGCTGCAGTCTCTTCTAGAGCTAGTCCACCAGGGACTATCAAAAGTTGAAAGAAGGACAAAGTGCCGGGGGACGAAGTTCCGAAGAAAGAAAGTGAAAAGAGGAGGAAGGACTCGACTTGTGCTGGGAGGATATCATTGTCAAGGGTCTATGGCTTCGCAATGACCAATAAGAAGCTTCAATAAGAGAAATTTACGAAAGGGTTTTCCTCTCTGAGAGAGAGAGGTTTTTCCTTGGCAGAGAGCCAACATCTTGTGTTCTTGTTCTTATGTTTTTGGCACCCGTTTGATGAAAGTAAACACACATGCATTAATAAGAAGAGAAGAAGATTAAGATAACATGATAAATTGTAAAAGAGATTCACAAATTGTTATCAAGTCTAGAAGAATCCCGCAATACCCTATTGCCCCAGATTCTTCAACGCGGTATCGGAGCTAAGGTGACACATCAAGGAAAGGGAATCTCAAGAACATCCACAAGGTTGAAGCATCAAGCCAAGAAGTCTCAATCACATCAAGGACAAGAAGGTCTACCATCTATCATTCATCATGGAAGACTATAAATCAAGAAGAAACGCCTTGTATAAAGGCACCTACAAGAAGAACAAATCAAAGAGGGACCTACATCAAGGTACACCATCTTGAAAAATGAAAGGTAGTATGAGTCAAGTCATCAAGCAAGTCCATTTGAAGAAAGAAACTTGAACAACATCAAGATCTAAGGAAGGCAAGCTCTCAAGTCTTCAAGAAGAAAGCAAGTTCACTACATCTCAAACTCTATCAAGTAAGTATATGTCCCCTTTTGAGTATACCTCAGTGTCTTTTTGCAAGGAAAGTAACAAATTGGTTGGGACCACTACACATCCAAAGTCCAATAGTTTGGATGCCAAGAATATGGACGCTACAAAAGGGATTGTCCTAAACTTAAGAAGGACAACAACAACAAGAGAAAAAGAGAAGAAGCTCATGTAACTCAAGAAGTGAAAGAAGATGACAAGAAGCAAAAGAAGGAAGATCCTCCTATGACTAAGTCAACCTCTTTGCTTAAATTCTTCTTTCAAAGGGGGCAGAGGTCTCATTGGGGGTCCCATTTATGGGATTCAAGAGAGCATGATACATAGGCGAGAGCAGATGAAGCAAGAAAGGCTACACCAATCGAGGAGAACTATCAAATAAAGCCGAGATTATAAAAGCATAATCAAGATGAGGTATGTATGCATCAAAGTTTAGGCCATGTCATCATATATATTGATTGGGTCATGGGAAAAGTTCCAAAATCACGATCAAGAATAAAAGGATCTCTTTCGCCAACGACATGCTCGGAGGCATGTACTACAGTGGAGTAAAGGTCAACATGAAGAAGTGCTCTCATAAGGAGTATAAGGTGGTTGACTAATCAATCCAAGAAGAAGCAAATGAAGAAAGAGATCAAGCATGTGAAGAACATCGCAGTCACAAAGAATAACTATTTGACAAGATTCCTCAACATCTGTCGAAAGAAGGCATGGAAACTCTGACAAAGGAAGAAAAAGATAAAGGACCCTTGACACCTACGAAGGCCTTGGAGATAGTAAGGTGCAGATAATCGACTCAAGTCTACAAATATGTCATGGTGAAGAGGCCATCCAACAAAAGCACCATTTGGTGTTGAAGCAATATCACGATGAAGTCATGAAGGGCCACTATATCAAAGTATGGGAACAAGCAATCACAACTAAGCATCCATGTGATAAGTATTATGAAGGATAGACAAGATGACAAAGGAGTAGCTAAATGACAAAAAGGACCTGATATATATGAAGAAGGCCACTTTCCACGAAGGGAGCAATGACATGAAAAACCGGAAGGGAAAGTGATTGATGGTCGGTACCCTTCCAGGAAGAAGTTCAAACAAAGACTTCATGACATTGAAGGAAAGAAGGAGATCAAGCGGCTGAAGGACCCATCAAGAAGACGTTGTTGATGAATGGAAAAGTCCCTAGCTAAGAGGGAGTTCTAACAAGTTCCCAACTACAAAGGAGCTTGGGCAAGTTCCTTGTCAGAGGAAACTTGGGCATGTCTTCCTCAATCAAGGGGAAGAGATAGACACAACATTCTTGTCTTCACTAGGAAAGAAAGAACGGGAGGATTGGGTAATTGTTTGGCATCTGATGCTCTCTGAGGATGTGTAGGGCATCCAAGACAAGGGTAGGCAAGAGGAGCAGTATTCTTTGAGGGATAGGAATCCAAGACAAGAATTGGCCTAGAAGGTCATACTCAGGGAACACCTGGGTGGGTGTGTACCTTTAGAGATAATGACTAAGGTGTTTATAAGCCATTGGCCTCACCAACATTGTGCTCTGATCTTATGAGAGATAAAGATGATAGTCAAGGCCTTGCTATGAAAAATGTTGGCTAATATGATGCTATAACAGATGGGTTTCCAATCCGGTTTCCCTTATGTGAATTATTCAAGATTGAAAAATAGCCAAACACCTTGTAATGATTTATGAATACCTCCTTAGTTAAGAGGGGGTGTTGAAGAAAGTGTAACTGGGTTCGGTCTTCATAAATGTACTTTTGATATTTGTATTTATTCAAGAAGAATAATAATTTAATATATAATAGTATATATATATTTTATATATATATAATATATATATTATTAGAACATAATATATATATATGATATAATAGTATATATATTATATATAATATATATATTAATATAAATTATTTATCATGAGTTTGAGCTAAAATAGGACTAGCGCATGTTAAAGTGTTATAAAGAGCAAAAGAAAATGTTGAAGACCTTAAGGGCATGTTACACGAGGTATATTTATGTATTAGATTCAAAGATATTCCTACCCTCGTGCCTTCGTTCGAGTCGTGCGCCCATTCAAACCCCAAATTTCCTTTGGGTGAGCCGAGTCATCGTGTGTCGTGCCGTGTGTGGGTGCCCGAAAACACGTGGCCGTGCAAAAAATTCTAAGTCGTGATCGCCCGTGTTCCCTTTGTTCAGGTCATGTACCCATGGAAACCCCAAATTTTGTTCAGGCGATTCGGGTCAGCTCGCCCAGGGTGGGTCGGGTCGTGACGTGCCTTGTGTGGGTGCCTCGGCACATGTGGCTGTGCCAAAAATTGTAAGTCGTCATCGCCCATGTGTCTTCTGCATGTTTGTGTGGCCCGTTTTCCCGACGCTTCCTCGGGCCTTCGTTTGGGTTGTGCACCCATGGAAAGCCCAAATTTCGTTCGGGCCATGCACACATGGAAACGCCAAATTTCGTTCGGGTGGGTCAGGTCGTGTCATGTGTGGGAACCCGTGCAAACGCATTCGGGTGAGTCGGGTCAGGTCATGTCGTGCCGTGTGTGGTTGCTCAGGAACATGTGGACATGCAAAAAATGTTAAGGTGTGACCACCCGTGTGCCTTCTACATGTTCGCGCAAACCGTTTTCCTGACGCTCCCTCGTGCCTTCATTCGGGTCGTGCACCCATGGAAACCCCAAATTTTGTTCGGGCGGGTTGGGTCGTGCCGTGCGTGGGTGGTCAGGAACACGTGGTAGTGCCAAAAATGCTAAGTCATGACCCCCGATGTGCCTTATACATGTTCATGCGGCTCGTTTGCCCGACACTCCCTTGTGCCTTCGTTAAGGTCGCGAACCCATGGAAACCCCAAATTTCGTTCGAGTTGTGCATACAAGGAAACCCAAAATTTTGTTCGGGTTGGGTCATGTCGTGTCGTGTGTGGGTTCTCTTGAAAACGCGTTTTGGCGGGTCAGGTCGGCTCGCCCAAAGTTGGTCAGGTCGTGTCGTGCCGTGTGTGGGTGCCCGAGCACACGTGGCTGTGCCAAAAATTCTAAGTCATGATCGCCCGTGTGCCTTCTACACGTTCGTGCGGCCCGTTTGCTTGATGCTCCCTCATGCCTTCGTTCGAGTTGTGCACCCATGGAAACCCCAAAATTTCGTTCAGGTCGTGCGCCCATGGAAACCCCAAATTTCATTCGGGCGGGTCGGGACGTGTCGTGTGTGGGTGCCTGTGCAAACGCATTGGGGCGGGTCGGGTCGGGTCGGTTCGGGTCGTGTTGTGTCATGTGACGACACCTAGGGCACACGTGGCCATATAAAAAATGCTAAGTTGTGACCGCGGGTGGGCTTTGTGCACGATCGTGCTGCCCATTTGCCCGAATCTCCCTTGTGCCTTCATTTTGGTCGTGTGTCGGAGCCCATGTAAACTCGTTTAAGTGGGTCATTTTCCGTGTAAACACTCGTTCAGGGGGGTCGTTTGCCATGTAAACTTGTTCGGCGGGTTTTTTGAGGGCACCCATGTAAAATCGTTTGGGAAGGTCATTTGCCATGTAAACTTGTTTAGGTGAGTCGTTTGAGGGCGCCCGTGTAAACTCGTTCGGGCGGGTCAGGCGAGAGCGTCCATGTAAACTTGTTCGGGCGGGTTGTTCGGGCTGGTCGGGCAAGGTCGTCCGTGTAAACTCGTTTGGGCGGGTTGTTCGGGCTGGTCAGGCAAGGTCGTCCGTGTAAAATCATTCAGGAGAGGGCGTCCATGCAAACTCGTTTGGGCAGGTTGGGCGAGGGCGTCCGTCCAAACTCGTTAGGGCGAGGGCATCTGTGTAAAACTCATTTAGGTGGTTCGTTCAGGCAAGGGCATCCATGTAAACTCATTTGGGCAGGTCAGGCAAGGGCATCCATGTCAACTCGTTCAGGCGGGTCAGGCGAGGGTGTCTGTGTCAACTCGTTCGGGCCGGTCGGGCGAGGGCGTCCGTGCAAACTCGTTCGGGCGAGGGCCCGCCCAAGCACACGAGCTCATATTAAAAATGCTAAGTTGTGACCCCGGGTGGCCTTTGTGCACGTTTGTGAAGCTCGTTTGCCTTGCTCTCCGTTGTCCCTTCGTTTCGGCAGTGTGGGCGCCCATGTAAACTCGTTCGGGTAGGTCGGACAAGGGTGTCCGTGTCAACTCGTTCAGGTGGGTCGGGCCAGGGTGTCCAAGTCAACTCGTTCGGGTGAGGGCGTCCGTGTAAACTCGTTCGGGCGGGTCGGGCAAGGGCGTGCCTGGGCGAATGAGCCCGTATAAAAAATGCTAAGTTGTGACCCGAGGATGGCTTTGTGCACATTCGTGCAACTCGTTTTCCCGACTCTCCCTTGTCCCTTCGTTTTGGTAGTGCGGGCACCCATGTAAACTCGTTTGGGTGGGTTGTTTGAGGGCGTCTGTGTAAACTCGTTCGGGTGGGTTGGGCGAGGGCATCCATGTGAACTCATTCGGGCGTGTAAGGACCTGCAGTCCTTATGCACACGCTCCGGCTTGAAGGCGAGCTTGACCTTGGCGTGTGAAGTATCGTGGAGTAATAGAAGTGTGTAAAGGTTGGGTGGATGAGTCATATATATGCATGGGAGCCTTGGTTAAGCATATGGAGGCCGAATTGGTGGATGTAGGGGCTTATGCAATGAAGTGTGCGTGTAGGGAGGTCGGCTGGGCAAGCCACCACCACGCCCTACGCTTGGTATAAGTTGTGTTGCGTTGGCTCATTCAAACATCATCGCAACTCGCTCATACATCTTCGCTCATGTAGAGAGGCACAGATCTGCAAGTGCACAAGTCTAAGGGGGAAGGCGTAGATTTAAGGATGCGCCTGTTCTTGGGCGGTCATGCGCAGTGAAGCGTGGTTGTGGGTGAAAGTGCAGGTAGGAGTGCCTGGTGGTTGGGTGAGGGTGTGCACGAGTGTGTGGCGCCCGGGCTGTGTGACGGAGCATCCGACAGTGGAAACGGAGGAGCACCTGCTTTGTGCGAAGGTTCCTGACGGTGAAACGGAGGAGTGCCCGGTTTGTGCGATGACTTGGCATGGGTGTCTTGGTGACTCGAGTGAGCACCCGCCCATCGTGAAAGTGTGCATGGTGACTTGGTGTAGTGTTGAGATTGTGGACGGAGGTGTGTCTCAATTAGAGGCGCCCGTGTGTGGCGACTTGGAGGCACGCCCGAGTTGGGCAAACAGCACGATCGTGCGACGAGGTGAACGAAGGGTTGGTGAGTCGTGCGGCGACCATGCGGAGGTGTCGACGAGCTGGGCAACCGAGTTTTCCGAAGTTGTGAAAAATTGGCTAAGCGTAAATTTGGGGTTTCCCAAGATTTAACTTGTGCATTGTAAAAGTGAAGATTGTATAATATATTGATATCAGGCACACTCATATTGCAGGGAGTTGCCCCTTCCTTTATACTATTGTGCATTTCTCTTATATAATGTTGTTGATAATGAATGTGTATGGGTGTTCATTGGTATAAAGGCACATTAATAATACTTGGTTGAGAAACACAAACTAAGTAGGAATTTGTGGTTAGGCGTAGTCTATGATCATAAGTATTGGTGAAAAGAAAACGATTGGTAGTGCCGCACCTCACCTAGCACTGTTAGAAGACTACCATAGGCTTGGGGGCGTGATAGTTGGTATCAAAGCAAGGTTGCTCATGACGAAGTGATACTGGAAGCAGGTACTTGCAGGTAAAGAAAGCTAGTTTCACATACAAGTGGAACAAGGGCTGGTTCATGGTTGCAGGGAACTTGATGAAGCTGGTGAATGATGAAGGTTGGAACTAGAGGTTGTAGAATTGGGCAGGTGGTACTACGTGCTGTCTCACACGATTTGGACATTTTCCAAGGGTTGGCAAGTGGGACTACGTGTGGGCAGGTATACACAGTTTGGGCGTTTGTGGACCAAACGAAGTGCAAACTGGGGAAGACGTGCGACAATGCATGGCAAGTTTGGAAGAATGCGAAAGGAAGCTCTTGCTTACCTTATACAGGTTGAAGCGGATGAAAGAGGAGAATCCCTAGATTCGAGAGAAGCTTGTAGTCTTGGAAAAGAATGTTGAAGACAAGCTTCATCAACTTGGATGGACAATGGAGCAAGATGAATTTGCAGATTGTACGGACAAGGAAGAGGAAGCCATGGTAGTTGAAGATGTTGCAGACATGACCATGATGGAGGATGAGCTTGAGATTGATCAAGTTGGACCAGGATCGTGCAGTTTGCAGACATGGATGGATGAGGATACTCATATGGAGGAACCTCATGATGATGATGATGTGAGTACTATTGATACTTGTGTTTCACTTGAGCATTTGGTAGATGGACCGTATGCAGGGAAGGGCAGAGCTAGTTTGCCGATGCAGGGGAGCATATTACCATGGATGTTTATGATGAGACCTTGTATGGAGAAGCAAGGATTGTTGATTGTTGTATAACTTGTTGGGGTTGTTTATGACCTTATGGTAGAAGGTACAAAGGCCCGTGACAAGGAAGGAACATGATGATCATTACGGATGAATGGGTCATGCTCTAGTCACATTGGCTAAGTGCCCGATATTACTCATGGATAGATCGGAGGGCACACTCTTGGGTGGACTTCTCATGGCCGAGACCAAGAGCAAGTCTTGGTGGAACCTTTAGTGAGCGGAGCTATGATGGAAAGACTCATGTGATGATGATATGGTTGGGTGACCGAGTTCACTAGACCAAAGATTGCAGACTTGGATGAGGATGATCGATTGTTGTGATGGGTCTACTTGGCAACTTAGTCATGGACATCAGGTTGGAGACATGGAGCATGGTAGTCTTATGCAGGGACATTATGTGGGAGCACTTGTAGAGGTGTCACTTAAGGACATCCAATGAGGAGTGCCAAGGCAGGGATGTTGTGCAGGTGGATTGCTGATGTGACATGGAGACTTATTACTTATGAGCCGATGGAGAGGTTGTGCACTCATGTACAACAAGGCCATGGACTTGGATGGAGTTGTGAGCAGACTATGGGGCATTCTTACTACATGGAGAACTGAGGCATCTTGCAGAGACCTTTGGGCCGAGACTTGTATGCTTGCTGAGATGTTGGTTGGGGATGGCTTATGGAGCTCATGATGACATGAGATTGTTGTGACTTTTGGGGACTTCATATATGGTGGACTTAGAGGATCTGATGCATTGAGGAGCTGAGGTCAGAGACTTTGATGCATTATGGGGTGCATACTTTCAAGTACATGTATGGGAATGGCTTGAAAGAGTGACTTGATGTGGAGGATCGACATGAGACACTTTTGAGTGATGGAGTCACGACGATGATGATGCCTTAGTGGCAACACTTGGGCATGGGTTGAGCCGAGACTCAACTACCTTTGACACATGGGAGCTAATTGATCTATGATCATGGGTAGCACATGGATAGATGAGACAGGTGTATACTTGTTTCTATGGCAGACTTGAGGGATGACACATTGTAGATATGATGGAGGTTGCTTCATGGACTTGGATTTGGCACACCGAGAGTTGGAGATTGATGAGATGGTCTCTTCATATTGAGGAGGCACACATATGGATGATGTTGGGATAGATGTGGCTGATTTCATGCAGTACATTGACACCAAACTTCATGGACATCATGTTGCAGATGAGATGAGGACTACTTCATGGACCTGAGCATGGATTACACTTATATGGAGATGGATTCTTGATCGAGTTGATGAGGTGACGGTATGTTTAGAGAAACAACTGATGGTGGCATGAGGATGTGCATTCTCATGGTTTGAGCGTGACGGTTGGATTAACTACCCAACTAGTTCAGACATGGGGGTTAACAGTGTGCAGAGATGTGTTAGCATTATGTTGGTGTATCATGGCAGCAGTTCACCCGAGATGACACATGATGAGGTCGACACGATATGTTGCAGTAAGCATGTAGCTTGAGATGGAGGGGCCAACCTTCCATGATGGAGAGCAGCATGTGAAGATTGTGACAGGGTTGTTGATGGTCATGGATTGAGATGATTTCCGATGTATGACATACCTTGGTATGGTGATCTTGGTGACAGATGGTTGCCGAGGCAAGACATGATGGAGACGATGGTTCTACATATGTTGCAGAGATGGTTGCAGTATGTGGAGGATTTGACATCATGGATGATACAGTTGATCTTGGTGGATGACTACCAGGATGGTATGTTGTCAAGGACGACAACGACTTCAGGTGGAGGATGTAAGGACCTGCAGTCCTTATGCGCGCACTCCAGCTTGAAGGCGAGCTTGACCTTGGCCTGCGAAGTATCGTGGAGTAATACAAGTGCATAAAGGTTGGGTGGACGAGTCATATATATGCATGGGAGCCTTGGTTAAACATATGGAGGCCAACTTGGTGGATATAGGGGCTTATGGGATGAAGCGTGGGTGTAGGGAGGTCGGCTGGGCAAGCCACCACCACGCCCTATGCTTGGTATAAGTTGTGTTGCATTGGCTCATTCAAACATCATCGCAACTCGCTCATACATCTTCGCTCACGTAGAGAGGCGCAGATCTATAAGTGCACAAGTCTAAGGGGGAAGGCGCAGATTTAAGGATGCGCCCATTCTTGGGTGGTCATGCACGGTAAAGTGCGGTTGTGGGTGAAGGTGTGGGCAGGAGCGCCTAGCGATTGGGTGAGGGTGTGCACGGGTGTGTGGCGCCCGAGCTATGCAACGGAGCACCCCGACGGTGGAAACAAAGGAGAACCTGCTTTGTGCGAAGGTGCCCGACAGTGAAATGGAGGAGCGCCTGCTTTGTGTGAAGGTGCCCGACAGTGAAACAGAGGAACGCCTGGTTTTTGCAACGACTTGGCATGGGTGTCTTAGCGACTCGGGTGAGCGCCCACCCGTTGTGCAAGTGTGCACAGTGAATTGGTGTAGTGTTGAGATTGTGGACGGAGGTGTGTCTCGGTTGGAGGTGCCCGTGTGTGTCGACTTGGAGGTGTGCCCGAGTTGGGAAAACAACATGATCGTGTGATGAGGTGAACAAAGGGTTGGTGAGTCATGCGGCGATCGTGCGGAGGTGCCGACGAGCTGGGAAACCGAGTTTGCCGAAGTTGTGAAAAATTGGCTGTGTAAATTTGGGGTTTCCCACGATTTAACTTGTGCATTGTAAAAGTGAAGATTGTATAATATATTGATATCAGGCACACTCATATTGCAGGGAGTTTCCCCTCCCTTTATATTGTTGCGCATTTCTCTTATATAATGTTGTTGATACTGAATGTGTATGGGTGTTCATTGGTATAAAGGCACATTAATAATATTTGGTTGAGAAACACAAACTAAGTAGGAATAAGTGGTTAGGCGTAGTCTACGATTGTAAGTATTGGTGAAAAGAAAACAATTAGTAGTGCCACACCTTGCCTAGCACGGTTAGAAGACTACCGTAGGCTTGGGGGCGTGACAGGGCGGGTCAGGCAAGGGCATCCATGTGAAGTCGTTCGGGCAAGTCGGGCGAGGGCACGCCTGTATCAAAAATGCTAAGTTGTGACCCGAGGTTGGATTTGTGCACGTTCATGCAACTCGTTTGCCCAGCTCTCCCTTGTCCCTTCGTTTCGGTTGTGTGGGCACCCATGTAAAATCGTTCTTGTGGGCGCCCATGTAAACTCGTTCGTGTGGGTCGTTTGAGGGTGTCCGTGTCAACTCGTTATGGTGGGTCGGGCGAGGGCGTCCATGTGAACTCGTTTGGGTAGGTTGGGCAAGGGCGCACATGGAAGAATGGACCCGTATCAAAAATGCTAAGTTGAGACCCGAGGTTGGTGTTGTGGAGGTAAATCCCCTCTTCAGACAGAGGCGATCCCACTAGCCTAAATGGGGTCTAGCAACAATCAAACAACGCTAACACGCAGGTTCCTAATTGCAACTTAAAGACTGATGATGAGGTCCTACCTTGAATCCAACACTAGTATTTGTAGAAGAGACGTCGCTCCCATTCTTTCACTCTAGCTGGTCACAATCCCCATGATTCTCGTGAATGGACACCTGCACATGCAAAGAATGACAGAAATACAAGCATAAAATTCAAGAGATGCAACTATATATCAGTCAGAAAGGATATAACTCAAACATCATTATAAAGACAATAAGAGTGGAACCATAATGATAGTCATCTATTATTATTGATAAACAAAGAAGAATACAACCATAGTTCTGACGTCAAATCCTCCTTTGGTTGGGTGATCAACAACACATGCCTTGCAAAGCTTGTTGGGAATGGGAAACAAGCCTCTCCCTCCTTGGTTACTTGGATAAGAATCTCCTCACTTAAGATTTAGCCTTATGGGGATGAAGAAGGTCTCTTGTAGCATGAGCTTAGCAATTCTCAGACTTTGGGACTTAGAATTTGGAGCTTGGAGAATAGAATTACTAACTAGCTTGTCGAAGGCAAAAGCACAAGCTTATATAGAAAGAGGAGAAGGAGTTAGGATCATCCACAAGATTCATGGGATTTGTCTTATCATTAAGAAGATTCCATGAGAGTTGGAGAACTACTTCCCTTTTATGGAGATTCGAAGCCCAACTGAACTAAATCAAGCTGCAATCAGTTCATGAATAGGTTAGGAAGAACCTTTGTAATTTGGTTTGTTAAAAACTTTACCCAACTTGGCTGGCGCGAGTGTGACTCTGAGACAGAGTGCCAGATGGCGCACCCTCTTTGGAGGATTTCCCCCATTAGCGCGAGTGATACACTGTGGAATAGCACCAATGGAAAAAGGGCTACTTTTATGGGTATTTTGCAGAAGGTGTCTTTAGGGCATATGAAGTACATATTCAAGGGGATACAATGCAAGTGTTTTTAGGTTATGTCACTTCTCACATGTCCCAGAATGAGTCCTCCAATGTGCAGGAGAAGGGGTAACAGGGACGGTGAAAAATTACTATGTAACAGATGCCCCCTAAAGCATGAGGCCTGAGAGAGAGAGAGGGGTGAAATGCTTTACAAGAACATGGCCAACTGAAAACACTGCCGCCAGAGAACCTGCATGAAGAAGTACAACTGATATCTCAAGTATATGATGTATGTGGTATGGGCGCAACCATCCATAGCAGAGTACATAAAAATCTGGATCCAAGGTATGGACACAGCCATCCAGGAAGGATCGATAAATAGACTCAGGAATGGTCAAAGCCATCCAGTGAATGAGTCATGTAATGATCATAATAATCCACAAAATCGCAACCTGGATCTCAACAGACAAAATCCAGGGTCTTGTGCTCCATCTCGACCCGAACAAAGTACAAGTTCAAGCATGCGAATATGGGAGTCAAAGTCGAACATGCAGGAACATCATCTGATTACCAGTCAATGATGAAAACTGTTAACAGACACGAGAGGTACCACCAATAATGACAATGGCTCTCAAGGTACTATAGGTACAATCTACGACGTGCAAATCAGTGAGCTGGCATCGAACACCCGTAGAATCATTCGATTGGAGGCTAATGATGAAAACCTCATGTCGAACATGAAGAACCTGCCATTGAGGCATGCAGGCTCCAAGGCACCTGAAGGGAGTCTCTAAGTCAACTTCTTGGATAATGAGCTGAAGTCGACAGGAAGTGACCTTGATAGAAGGTGGGCCATAATGTTTCCCATATCATCGACATGAGACAGAGAAGGATAAGATGTTTTGTGTGAGGTATCAGAGGGAGGTTGAGTATTCTGTAGAGGTCAACTTCTCTTGAACATATTGGCGGCACGACAGTGGACTTGGAAGTATTTGACATCAAAATGATCAGGGGTCATGGTGACAAGGCAATGAGTAGATGAGAGGTCAAACAGGATAACCCAAACCCACGGAGGCAAGTGTAAAAACAAGATGAGATGTCCCCACCCAGACATGAATGCAGACAAGTTCCATGTTCAAGAGCGACATACTACCGACATGACAATAATTGTGGTTCCATTTTTCCCCACCATTTCTGGCGAGTACCTGGTTATTTTTTGATGACAAGCTTGACGGGGATAGCATATTCTTTAAAGGTGTCATTTCGACGGAATCCAATGTCATTATGTTTTAACGAATCTGACAAAGGAAGAACTCGGTGTCTTTTCATGTTTAGAGAATTTGAAAAGACAACGGAAAAGGAAACTCCAGGGGTGTCCTTTTTCGTAAAGTTGTGTCTCTCGAGCCCAAAAAAGTATAAAACAATGCTCGAAAGAACCACCCGATCATTACGACTGAGTAGTACTTTTCATAAGTAGTGATTCCAATCTGAAAAATTAAAAAAACGATCGAAACCACGTCGCTTCGTGACCATTAACGAACCTGAAAGGACAAGGGTCTGACAATCTTTTCGTTTTTTACACGGTTGGAAAAGGGTTTAAAGACGACCACCTCTCATTTACATTTAACGAGTCAAGAGGACCAACTCGACATTCTT
Organism: Pinus taeda; assembly: GCA_000404065.3. Lineage (NCBI taxonomy): Eukaryota > Viridiplantae > Streptophyta > Pinopsida > Pinales > Pinaceae > Pinus > Pinus taeda. Next base: position 75,642 of record APFE031416711.1, on the reverse strand, counting down.
TTTACGTTTAGAGAGTCAGAAAAGAGCAAAAAGGTGACTCCAAAGTGACTTTTTCGTGTATTTACCCAGTCCGAAAAAGTATAAAATACAACTCGTTTTGCCGCCTAAGTTGCACAAACACTTGTCGCTGCACAAAAACCAGCGTAAAATCCATTTTCGACACAAATATACATTAAAATATTCATAAAATGACTTTTAAAACCTATTTGAGGGTCAAAAAGTTATAAAATAGGTGAAAATAGTAAAAACAAGAATTACTTTTCACTTTTACCTTTTGAGAGTGACATTAGGGCTTTTGGTGTGCGATATTCAAGCGACGATTCCGACAAATCGAGCTGACCATTCGGAGCACCGTCAGTGCCAAGTAAGAGGTCTCTTCCTCCACTCCATTTTTATCCGTTTCAAATTTGCTTTAGGTTAGTTTATCATCCTCCATGGAGGGGATTTTTAAAATGAGGGTTGCGCCCATTGGCGCGGGTTTCGGGCACGGACCCGCGCCAATGTGGCAACTTTCCCTAAAGGCTCATGCCCATGGGAACGACTGTTTTAGAAACAGTCACGCCAACAGCCGCGCGGATTTCTTGCTTAAATTTTAACAATTTAAAAGCTATTTCACTGCATTTTAAATTACACAAGGGTCTAATTTAATTTTTTGGGCTTGTGATTGCAGGGAAATACGCGAAAATGGTAATCGTATGGAAGGAAAGAGAACATGACCAAGTGGATACATTGGCCTTAGCGGATGAGGATTGCATGGAAGCTCTCAGAGATTTTGGGCTCAAGAAATACTTCCTACTGTCCTATTTACGAGCTCAGCTAGAGCTCTTGCAGTATCTGATCAACTTATGGGATGTACAAGAACAGGTGTTCCGGATACTAGACCAAGTATTGGAATTAGATGTATTTGACATCTATTTCCTCACTGGACTATCGCGTAGAGGGTTGGTGCCCCAATTGACTGGTAGTAGGCCATTCGGAGAGAAGATGGAAGAGGTGAAGGCTCGAGTTTGCCTAGGGGAAAGATATGGGTCGGGTAGCTCGAAAGTGGATATCCCTACTGTTCAGGACCTGACACCCAGAGCTTTACTATTCACCATCACACGAGCTGCAGGGGCACAGGTGCCCCACAAAGCCACAAAGAACCACCTAATATTAGCGACATAGTGCCTTAGCCCAATGGTCTTTAATTGGGCGTCAGCTGTGACAACTAATATGAAGAGGCAGTTGACAAAGGCCAAGCGTGGCAAGCTACAATAGTTCGGGTACGGCTCCATCTTTGTGACATTCTTCTTGGAACGTGTGCCAATCTTCCAAGGCCAAGGGGCCTTTGTTCCTAACCCAGAACCTCGAGAGCCGAGGATGGCTCGATGGGCGGCATTGATGCCGAGGGGGGGTGGTGGTCAGCAGATGTCGTTCAGAACTGAGTTTTTCGGGTGGCTTCGCCACCAACTAATTGTGGTGGAGGACTGGCCGTATGCGGGGACAGACTTCATCGGAGACCCTGACCTCCCACTGCCAGAGGTAGAGGACTGGGACAAGGATATAGGTATGATCTCATTTTTTGATTTTGTATTTTTATGATTTTTTTGTGTTAATACATGCTTGTTCTAATGACATTTATATGCATATGCAGATGTTGGCTCGGAGCGTCTAGATGGCATGTCTCCCATTGCGAGGAGACACCGGATAGTAGTAGCGGATCCTCAGGAGGAGGGTGGTGACAGAGGAGAGCTCATTCAGAACCTCGAGGCTATCACTCGAGGGATTCCGGATTACGCTCGGCTAGAGGATGTCCCATTAGCGTACCAGAGGCACACGGTGGGGGTGCTAACTCGCATTCACTGACTCCTAATACGTTTAGTGCGAGTGGTGTCGTGCTACCATGAGCACCACCAGGACTAGATATCTAGGCTTTCTTTTCCATGCATATTTTTTGAGAGACATGTTGTCTCTGGATGTACTAAGACAAACATGTATTATTTTTTGATGATGCACGCAATGCAAACATTTGGACACACACACACACACACACACACACACATATATATATATATATATACATATGTTTTATGGTTTATTGTGTTTTATGCTTCTTATGTTATTTTGAATTACATGTTATGAAAATGCCTGTCCAACACATAATTAGCTAATGCATCGGTTAACATATTAAGTCGTCTTAGAATATGTTGATAAGTAATGAAATCAAAATCCCTTTCTAACAACTTAACACGTAAATACAACCTTAAGATCCGATGGTCTCTAACGAAATAATGCCCGTTGAGCTAGTGGACGACAAGATGAGAGTCCATGTTCACAACCAATGTTCGAATACCGAGGTTAATCACCTCAGATAGTAATTCGATCACAGCACTATACTCAGCAACATTGTTCATTGCACAACCTAGACAAACCCCTTGAAGGTCTACTAACTCACCATGAGGATCGTAGATCACCCATGCCGCAGATGACAAGTTGCGTGTACTGCGGGAGGCACCATCAGTGAAACCAACGTAAGGCGATCCAGACATCTGTCCAAGAAGCAAAAAGACACAACAAGTGGCAATCACGCCAACACACCAAGACAAAAACATGAAAACATGTGCGCACAACACACTTGCTGAAAGCACACGTATGTACAAAAAGTAAAGTGCATGCATGATATTTGTTTAAGTCAAGCCCTTTTCGGGACTTACCCTATTGCATTGCTGTGTGACCAGCCTAGATTGTGTAGGCATCATCTCGGCCCATTTTGTACAATGATCAATGGCATCGATGATATGCCCATGCCCCCCGGCCGAGCGAGGGTTACAAGCTAGATGATTAATGCCCCCTTTGGTAGAGGGGCCGAGGGTAGCAATAGTGTGAAATGGGGGACTCGAACGAGTGGAAATTAAACCAAGCGAAGCGAGGTTCGGAGGTGGGAGCGAAAAGACACCCATGAGGGCAGGGTCTTTGAAGAGCCCGGTGCCCACACTCTCGAAGGGAATAGAGGTATGCTCCACAAAAGGCACATTGCCTTCGGAAGAAGAAGCGAAGAAGGAGAGTTGGTCTACCGTGACAATTTTCCCCTGATGAGGGAAACGAATGACACGAAAGAGGGATGAAGCCACGACATGCATGGCATATGTCCAGCTCTAGCCCAAAAGGAGGTTGTAAGCAAGATTGGCATCAACAACTTCAACTTCCACTTTAACGGTCTTCCCTTCCAAAGTAATCGGCAATCGTTGGAGGATACCGTAAGGGCGAGATTCTCTCCCGTAAAAGGCTTCCAGTGTCGTGGGAGACTGACTCAAAGTTGGAGACCCAATCGCTTTCCAACAAGTAACAGACATAATGCAAGTTGACGCGCCTTCATCAATAAGTGTACAATGAATCGTTTTCAAATTGATGATGACCTGAATGAGGAAAGAAATCTGGTGAGGCAGCCTTGGCACATGGCTCTCGAGATCAAAGGTGATCAAATCCGAGTCGGCCGGGTCGATGCCACCGATGGCCAATAGCAGGTACTTCCTCTAGGGGGGGCAGCTCTGGAGAAATTCTAAAGTGGACATAGCTGACGGAGCCTGAGCTAAGTCCTCAACGATGCTATAGTACTGGGTAGCATGAGAATTTGGGTTGTAAGATGATCTATGGAGTACACCTTTAGGAGGGGGTCGGATGGGCGTCTTAGTGCTAAGTCTCTCGATGTGGAGCAGACCAGAACTAGATGGAGGAGCGATTGAGGGGACCTCAGGCTCCTTCCCGGTGGATGACGAATATTCCTTTGCTCAAGTCATTATATGAACGGGAATGGTTCCAACCATGAACACTTGGAAACCAAAGGGAGAAGAAGACGAGGATGGATCCGCCACCATTTGGGTTTGCTGTGAGGGGAAAGGTTCTTTCAGAACCACAGGAATCCCAGGAGCACCTTTCAATAAACGACTAACTTTGGACCGCCTTGGGGAGTCTTTGGTATAGTGATCCTTGTCATAGATAAGACAAGGATACTTCAGTTTACGTTTGGATCCTTCCTCGGGTGGAGGTTTGGAGGAGTCCTGTTCGGGTTGCTCAGGTTTATTCTTCGCTCTCCCCTTTTGCTTTCCTTTTGAGGCTTTATCCACTGTGGTGGACTGGATGGTGTTGACCTCGGAAGTACTTCTGGAATTAGATACACCCTGAGAAGTGTTTTCGTTTGAAGCATTCGATTTTTGCTTCCCAGGGTTCGCAGATGATTTCTTCGATGACGGATTTACAGAGCCAATAACACCATCAACAGATGGCTTCAGCGAAGCTTTGGATGTTCCGTGTCTCGGGGCATAAGGAAAATACTCATATAAGGTACCTGACTGAGAATAAACTAAGTCGAGGTACTGAGCACGCGCGATAGCTTGCTCTTCAGTTACACAAGCTCCCATAGCAATGTCTCGTGCGATTTTAGGGACAAAGGAGGTCGTGAACCAATCGTTTAGGAGTTGATCAGGAATCTAGAACTTGATCAACCGACGACACCATCTCCATTCATGTATATGATCAGATATGTGCGTGGCCATGTCCTGTTTGAGAGACATAAGGAGATGCGTTCCCGTCTCATACCGAATGGGTAACTGAAAATGAGTTAGGAATGCCATTGCCAACGAATTGAAATCTTGAAAGGATGCACGATTCAACTCAATGTACCACTTAGTAGCCGAGCTGGTGAGAGTCCTTTGGAACAGGCGGAGCCGGATTGAATTGTCAAGCCATGAATTTGATGAACACCAAAGGTAGTAAGTCATAACATGGGCTTGAGGATCCTCTCCTGCTTTGCCATCAAATTTGGGACAATCGTTGGGTATCTTGGTTGGAAGTGGTGGCCAGAATGGATTATGAAGGATAGGATCATTAGTCAATTTAGATACATCTGGCAATTCCAACGTTGCTAAGAATGATAATTGAGGATTGAAGGACATCTGCAGCTGTGGATACGAAGTAGGACCAGAGTTCCAACCAGTTTCTGGTTTCCCCCATTGACTTTGTCCAGACGGACCAGGCCCATAAGGGTTCTGTCCATAGTGGTTCTGTCCATAGGGGTTATAGCCATAACCGGATGGTTGACTCTGGATTTTCCCCCCAACACCCCATTGATCACCAACTTGACCTGTAGGAGCAACATACTGTTGTTGGTAATTTTGATAAGGAGCGACCTGTATTTGTTGATAATTTTGGTACGGGGAAAACTGAGCTTGCCCTTGGGGTTGCTAGTATCCATATGGTTGCTGGGCTCCATAATGAGCCTGGGGACCAGGCTGCTCTTGGTAAGAAGGTTGGGATTGAAACCCACCTTGCATCTGAAGACAAGTTTAAGTCTGGGGCTGAAAACTGGGTTGAGCTTGAGAAGCAACCACCATCTGCATGCCCAGTTGAGCAGGCCCAGAAAGATGTCCTTGAGAGGATGGAGATTGGGCCACCTGGCCAGAAGGCTTCCCTGGTTGAGTTTGGGATGGACCCATTGCCCAGAAGGTTGATCTTGCTGGGTGTTAGGTTATCCTTGTACAACCGAGGGTTGTCCTTGTGGGACAAATGGCTGAGCAGACTGAACAGTTGTTTGACCTTGGGGTTGACCAACCTGTCCAGATGGTTGACTAGGCTGAGCAGTGGGTTGGCCTTGTTACACGTAAGGCTGACCACCCTGCCCAGAAGGGTACCCTTGTTGGATTCCAGGTTTTCCTTGTTGCACATAAGGTTGTCCTGGATTCCCATAGGGTTGCCCGGAAGGGTATCCCTACTGGACACAAGGTTGTCCTTGTTGGATGTAAGGTTTTCCAAGATTTCCAGAGGGTTTCCCAAGATAGGTGAAAGATGGACCACCATAGGCCGAAGGTTGTCCTTGGAAGGGTTATCCTTGTAGGCCTCCAGGCTGCCCTGGATAGGTTTGCGCATAATACTGCTGCCCATAAGAAGGCTGCGTGTAAGATGACTCACCTTGATAGGATGGTCCTTGGTAAGGTTGTCCTTGATCCGGACGGAGCGCTTGGCCACCACCATAACCAGTGGTACCCCAAGCGACACTTAATGGGCCCGAGACCTCAACCGCAAGCTGAGATGGCAAGGAAGTATACAAATGATGCCCTATGGGGTCATAATAAGGACCTTGTGCACCCAGATTCTGGACAACATGCAAATACTGATTATATGCCTCCCCTGTTTGAATGGCACCAGAAGAAGGTGGGGCACTAAGTGCAGGATGAACAACTCTGGGTGTATGTGCCGATTGGCCACTATGTACTAAACCGTGGGATGGACCAGCAACAGTATTTACGATCGAAGATGCCGTAACGGCACTAACAACTGGTGTTGAAGACGCTACACAAATAGTCGGAATAGTCGGAACTAATGTGACAACTATATTGTGAACTTGTGAAACAAAAGATCCTATAGTGGGAATGATGTTGTGATCCCACATGGTACCTGAAGAGGAGTTCCTAGAACCCATGGCATCCCTCAAAGCCTTATAGCGTAAGGGTACTGTAACACTGAGAGGGGTGACAGTGAAGGCCGGAGTTATAACCGGGGATGTGGCTGGGATAGGAGTCTCGATACTTGACAAAACAGGTGTCTCACTTGCTATAGGAGATGTGTCATCCATGTCGGAGGAAGACATCGGGACCGAAACACCAGTAGGAGTAGAGGGAAAATGCTCTTCGTAAGGTTCCCAAACAGGGTTCCAAAATAGATCGTGAAGATCGTCTTCTAGAGCACGAGAGTTCAACGGTTGGACACTTGGAATAACAGGGAAAGTGTCACCACAAACTGGTGTCTCAGGAGCAGCAGAAGAAGGAGACCCTTGGTCACTAGGGACGGGAGATAGGATCGATGGATCTGCCAGGATGATTCAATTCAAAAAATCCTAGACAAACTAACGAGAAAAGACCCTACTCAAACTAACGCAAACAAGATCTAACAGGGTAAGTGTGAACGTGGCCGAATAAATTTTAAGACACAAGGACATAACTTGAGCTTTTCATCTTTAAAGAGTCGAGAAAAGGACAAAAGGATGACTCTAGTCACCTTCGGATGTTTAGTGAGCCTGAAGTGACAAATGCTCAGGTGAGCCTTTTCTTTTAGGGAGTCCGAAAAGGATCAAAAAGTGACTACTCTGGAGAACTAGGCAAAGGGTTTACCAGACAATCCGTAAAACTGCATATACACCTTAGCAGTCATATGAAAACCAAGGACTTTCCGTACGGCAGTCAATCTTCCCGAATGCTGTGTTCGGTGCGTTATGGGTCATAAGGTGGCAGACACGACTTCCTGTGGATAAAGGATGATAACCTAGTGGAGTCTCCCCATATACTCGACGGTACGTGGGAGCACAAGTCCGTACTAGACCAAAATTGAGTCACAAAAGGAGGAATCACCCAACCTTGAGTGGAAACAAAAGTGATTAGTTTTAACGACGCCGGAGCACGTCTCTAGCCTAGACCTCTAGAATGTGAGCGTTATGTTCCAATGCATTGTTAGATTCATTCGGTTTATTTTAAAGGTTATCTTGTGTTAGGTTTCAGTTTTCAGGCCTTACCATATGTAATCTCTCAAAATTCCCTAAATGTAATCTATATGCCAAACATGTCATTTCATTCGATGACTGCTAGTTACGAGAGAGTTCAAGAGCTTTCACAGAAACGAAATGATCACAAAACAACAAAGAACTTCCCTAATGCAGCTAATGCAAATTAACAAACTTTTCTTTAAGATCACTAATCACTAATCGAAATGAAAATTTCTAATTCTCATTAACTAATACAAAGCAAAAGAGATTTTTCTTTTTGATGATGGAAAAATACAGTAAACAACTTCGAGAAATAACACAGACAAATTCTATTCAATACAAGCACATTCAGTTCCTTAAATCACAAATCAAACTTCCAAAGAACAAGAAAGATCCCAAAGACACCAATGAGCCATGTGATCTAGGCTCAAAGTGAGATGAAGTGGAATTCAAGTGAAGACAAAGCAAGTCACCCAAATAAAGCAACAAAATGATCTAAAACCACCAAACAAGTGCAAGGGAGCAATCAAAGAATCGACTGGACCACTAGAAGATCAAAACACCCGAGGAAGGCTCGACACATAAAGCCACTAGATGCCCTAGGGCTAGAAATGTGGAATCGATAGAAAAAAGCAAACACCCAAAGGGTAACGATCAAAGCCAGTCAAATTACACTCCAACACACTCAAGTAGTCTGAAAAAGGTACCCAAGACAAAAACCAAGCTCAAAAGGCTCACAGCCAAGCAAACTTCAAAATCTCCCAGGCCTGGTGTGACTGTCAGGCTACAACTAGCGCCTTTCAGGGATTGGCGCGGGTTGTAAATGTGCAACTTGCGCCAACTAGCGCGACTGTAATGCTATAAACAAGCGCCAGCCAAGTTTGCTATGGAAAAATAAAAAACAAAAGAGCCAAGGCTAAGTCAATAGTACCCAGGTATACCAAGGGGCAAGAAGCAACACAGGGATTCAACCTAGAAAGCTAATCAAGCAGGAGAAACCAAGAAACAACCAAGAAACAAGGCAAGTTCCAAGCTGTTCAGTTCATAAATCAAACCGGAGATGGACTGAAGTGGTGTTGATCTAATTTGCTAATGCAGAGCAATAGCATTTCGAAGGCTATCTAGCCGTACTTCAGGCTCCGTCTAAAGTTTACAAATTAAACAACAAGACAAATAAGCAACAAGGCAAAATGCCAACTCCCCAGTGGAGTTGCCAAATTTTTGTGGAGGTAAATCCCCTTTGCGGACAGAGGCGGTCCCACTAGCCTAACTGGGGTCTAGCAACAATCAAACAATGCTAACACAAAGGTTCCTAATTACAAATTAAAGACCGATGATGAGGGCCTACCTCAAATCCAACGCTAGTATTTGTAGAAGAGTCGTCGCTCTTGTTCTTTCGCTCCAACTGGTCACAATCCCCACGATTCTCATGAATGGACACCTGCACATGCAAAGAATGACACAAATACAAGCATAAAATCCAAGAGATGAAACTACATATCAGTCAGAAAGGATATAACTCAAACATCATTATAAAGACAATAAGAGTGGAACCATAATGATAGTCATCTATTATTATTGATAAAAAAAGACGAATATAACCATAGTTCTGACGTCAAATCCTCCTTTAGCTGGGTGATCAGCAACACATGCCTTGCAAAGCATGTTGGGAACGGGGAACAAGCCTCTCTCTCCTTGGTTACTTCGACAAGAATCTCCTCACTTAATATTTAGCCTTATGGGGATGAAGAAGGCCTCTTGTAGCATGAGCTTAGCAATTCTCAGACTTTGGGACTTAGAATTTGGAGCTTGGAGAGTAGAATTACTAACTAGCTTGTCAAAGACAAAAGGACAAGCTTATATAGAAAGAGGAGAAGGAGTTAGGATCATCCAAAAGATTCATGGGATTGGTCTTATCATTAAGAAGCTTCCTTGAGAGGTGGAGAACTACTTCCCTTTTATGGAGATTCGAAGCCCAACTGAACTAACTCAAGTTGGAATCAGTGAATGAATAGGTTAGGAAGAACCTTTGTAAGTTGGTTTTGTTAAACAGTTTACCCAACTTGGCTGGCGCGAGTGCGACTCTGAGACAGAGCGCCAGCTGGCGCACCCTCTTTGGAGGATTTCCCCCATTGGCGCGAGTGATACACTGTGGAACAGTGCCAATGGAAAAAGGGCTACTTTTATGGGTATTTTGCAGAAGGTGTCTTTAGGACATATGAAGTACATACTCAAGAGGATACAATGCAAGTGTTTTTAGGTTACGTCACTTCTCATAGGTCCTAGAATGAGTCCTCCAATGTGTGGGAGAAGGGGTAACAGGGACGGTGACAAATTACTGTGTAACAGTTGGCTTTGTGCAGCTCGTTTGCCCGACTCTCCCTTGTCCCTTCGTTTCGGTGAGTCATTTGAGGGTGTGCATGTCAACTCGTTCGGGCGGGTCGGGCGAGGGCGTCCATGTGAACTAGTTTGGGCGGGTCAGGCGAGGGCACGCACGGGTGAACATGCCCGTATCAAAAATGCTAAGTTGTGACCCAAGGTTGGCTTTTTGCACGTTTTTGCAACTCGTTTGCTCGACTCTCCCTTGTCGCTTCGCTTCGTTTCAGTCGTTTGGGGCCCACGTAAACTCATTCGAGCAGGTCGTTTGAGGGTGTGTGTGTGTGAACTCGTTCGGGCCAGTTGGGCAAGGGCGTCTATGTGAACTCATTCGGGCGGGTCGGGCAAGGGCGCACCTGGGCGAATGAGCTCTTATAAAAAAATGCTAAGTTGTGACCCAAGGTTGGCTTTGTGCACGTTTGTGCAGCTCGTTTGCCTGGCTCTCCCTTGTCCCTCTATTTCGGTGAGTCGTTTGAGGGCGTGTGTGTGATCTCGTTCGGGTGGGTCGGGCGAGAGGGCGTCTGTGTGAACTCGTTTGGGTAGGTCAGGTGAGGGCGTGCCCGAGAAAACGAGCCCGTATCAAAAAATGCTAAGTTGTTACATGAGGTTGGCTTTGTGCACGTTCGTGCAGCTCATTTTCCCGGCCCTCCCTTCTCCTTCCGTTTTGGTGAGTCGTTTGAGGGCGTGTGTGTGAACTCGTTCGGGTGGGTCAGGCGAGGGCGCACCTAGGTGAACGAGCCTGTATGAGAAAATGCTAAGTTGTGACCCAAGGTTGGCTTTGTGCATGTTCGTGCAGCTCGTTTGCCCATCTCTCCCTTGTCCCTCCGTTTTGGTGAGTCATTTGAGGGCGCGCGTGTGAACTCGTTCCTGTGGGTCGGGCAAGGGCGTTCGTGTGAACGCGTTCAGGCGGGTCGGGTGAGGGCACGCCCGAGAAAACGAGCCTATATCAAAATATGCCATGTTGTGACCCAGGGTTAGCTTTGTGCACGTTTGTGTAGCTCGTTTGCCTGACTCTCCCTTGTCCCAACATTTTCGTGAGTCGTTTGAGGGTGTGCGTGTGAACTCATTCAGGCGGGTCGGGTGAGGGCATCTGTGTGAACTCGTTCGAGTAGGTCGAGTGAGGGCGCGCTCAGGAAAATGAGCCCATATCAAAAAATGCTAAGTTGTGACCCGAGGTTGGCTTTGTGCACATTTGTGCAGCTCGTTTGCTTGGCTCTCCCTTCTCCCTCCATTTTGGTGCGTCATTTGAGCGCGTGCATGTGAACGCGTTCCTGCGGGTCGGACAAGGGTGTCCATGTGAACTCGTTCGGGTGGGTCAGGCGAGAGCACGCCTGGGCGAACAAGCCTGTTTCAAAAAATGCTAAGTTGTGACCTGAGGTGGGCTTTGTGCACGTTTGTGCAGCTCGTTTCCCCGACTCTTCCTTGTCCCTCCGTTTCGGTGAGTCGTTTGAGGGCGTGCGTGTGAACTCGTTCAGGTGGGTCGGGCGAGGGCGTCTGTGTGAACTCGTTCGGGCAGGTCGGGGGAGGGCGTGCCCGGGTGAACGAGCCCGTATCAAAAAATGCTAAGTTGTGACCTGCGGTTGGCTTTGTGCACGTTCGTGCAGCTCATTTGCCTGGCTCTCCCTTGTCCCTCCATTTCGGTGAGTCATTTGAGGGTGTGCGTGTGAACTCGTTTAGGCGGGTTGGGTGAGGGAATTTGTGTGAACTCATTCGGGAGGGTCGGGCAAGGGAATGCTCGGGCGAATGAGCCCGTATCAAAAAATGCAAAGTTGTGACCCAAGGTTGGCTTTGTGCACGTTCGTGCAGCTCATTTGGCTGGCTCTCCCTTGTCCCTCTATTTCGGTGAGTCATTTGAGGGCGTGTGTGTGAACGCGTTCGGGCTGGTCGGGCAAGGGCATCCGTGTGAACTCGTTTGGGTGGGTTGGACGAGGGCGCACTCGGGCGAACGAGCTCGTATCAAAAAATGCTAAGTTGTGACCCGAGGTTAGCTTTGTGCACGTTCGTGCAGCTCATTTTCCCGGCTCTCCCTTGTCCCTCCATTTCGGTGAGTCATTTGAGGGCGTGCATGTGAACTCGTTCAGGCAGGTCGGGCGAGGGCATCCGTGTGAACTTGTTCGAGCGGGTCGGGCGAGGGCATGCCCAGGTGAACGGGCCCGTATCAAAAAATGCTAAGTTGTGACCTAAGGTTGGCTTTGTGCATGTTCGTGTAGTTCATTTGCCTAGATCTCCCTTGTCCCTCCATTTGGGTGAGTCATTTGAGGGTGTTCATGTTAACTCGTTCAGGCGTGTCAGGCGAGGGCGTCCATGTGAACTCGTTCGGGCAGGTCGGGCAAGGGCGCACCCGGGGGAATGAGCCCGTATCAAAAAATGCTAAGTTGTGATCCAAGTTTGGCTTTGTGCACGTTCGTGCAGCTTGTTTGACTTGCTCTCCCTTGTCCCTCCATTTCAGTGAGTCGTATGAGGGCGTGCGTGTCAACTCATTCGGGTGGGTCAGGTGAGGGCGTCCGTGTGAATTCGTTCGGGTGGGTCAGGCGAGGGTGCGCCCAGGAAAATGAGCCCGTATCAAAAAATGTTATGTTGTGACCCAAGGTTGGATTTGTGCACGTTCGTGTAGCTCATTTGCCTGGCTCTCCCTTCTCCCTCCGTTTTGGTGAGTCGTTTGAGGGTGTGTGTGTGAATGCATTCGGGCGGGTCGAGCGAGGGCATCTGTGTGAACTCGTTTGGGTGATTCGGGCGAGGGCGTCCGTGTTAACTCATTCGGGCGGGTCGGGCGAGGGCACTCCCGGGCGAACGAGCTCGTATCAAAAAATGCTAAGTTGTGACCCGAGGTTGGCTTTGTGCACGTTCGTGTAGCTCATTTGCCCGACTCTCCCTTGTTGCTTCGTTTCGGTGAGTTTTTTGAGGTTGTGCATGTCAACCCGTTCGGGAAAGTCAGCCGAGGGCGTCTATGTGAACTCATTCAGGTGGGTTGGGTGAGGGCATGCCCGGGCGAATGAGCTTGTATAAAAAAATGCTAAGTTGTGACCCGAGGTTGGATTTGTGCATGTTTGTGCAACTCGTTTGCCCAGCTCTCCCTTGTTCCTTCGTTTCGGTGATTCATTTGAGGGCATGCATGTCAACTCGTTCGGGCGGTTCGGGTGAGGGCGTCCGTGTGAAATAGTTCGGGCGGGTCAGGCGAGGGTGCGCTCGGGCGAACGCGCATGTATCAAAAAATGCTACATTGTGACCCGTGGTTGGCTTTGTGCACGTTCGTGCAACTCATTTGTCTGGCTCTCCCTTGTCCCTCCATTTCCATGTTGTCGGTGACTCGTTTGAGGGCGTGCGTGTCAACTCGTTCGGGCAGGTCAAACGAGGCCATCCGTGTGAACTCGTTCAGGCGGGTTGGGCGAGGGCGCTCTTGGTCGAACAAGCCCGTATAAAAAAATGTTAAGTTGTGACCCGAGGTTGGCTTTGTGCACGTTCGTGTAGCTCGTTTTCCCGTCTCTCCCTTGTCCCTCCGTTTCCTTCGTGTGGGTGCCCATGTAAACTCATTTGGCTTGCTCATTTGAGGGCATCCCTGTGAACTCGTTCCGGGTGGGTCGGGTGAGGGCGCGCCCGGGCGAACGAGTCTGTATCAAAAAATGCTAAGTTGTGACCCGAGGTTGGCTTTGTGCACGTTCGTGCAACTTGTTTGCCTGGCTATCCCTTGTCCCTCTGTTTCTATCATGCGGGCACCCATGTAAACTCATTTGGCCAGGCCGTTTGAGGGCGTCCTTGTGAACTCGTTTGGGCAGGTCAAGCGAGGGCACGCTCGGGCGAATGAGGCCGTATCAAAAAATGCTAAGTTGTGACCTGAGGTTTCCTTTGTGCACGTTCGTGCAGCTCGTTTTCCCGGCTCTCCCTTGTCCCTTCGTTTTTGTGAGTCATATGAGGGTGTGCACGTCAACTCCTTCAGGTGGGTTGGGGGAGGGCACGCCTGGGCGAACGAGCCTGTATTGAAAATGCTAAGTTGTGAGTCGAGGTTGGCTTTGTGCAAGTTTGTGCAGCCCGTTTGCTCGGCTCTTCGTTGTCCCTTCGTTACGGTCATGTGGGCGCCCATGTAAACTCGTTCGGGTGGGTCGTTCGAGGGCATCTGCGTCAATTCGTCCGGGCAGGTCGGGCGAGGGCGTGCCTAGGTGAAATAGCCCATATAAAAAATTCTATGTTGTGACCCCAGGTTGGCTTTGTGCACATTCGTGCAGCTCGTTTGCCCGTCTCTCCCTTGTCCCTTCGTTTCGGTCGTGTGCGCGCCCATGTAAACTCGTACGGACGGGTTGTTTGAGGGCCCCCGTGTCAACTTGTTAGCGCGAGGGCATCCATGTAAACTCGTATGGGTTTTTGTCGTGTGGCTCCCTAGCTCATCTTGGTCCCCTTGTGCCCATCCAAATGATACAAGTGACAGGTTTCCTTTTTGTGTGAAAGGTGGATTGGTAATTGAGTTGTGTTTTTGGGTTTGCCTGAAGGATGACCTTGGGTCATTTGTAGGGTGGTCGATTTTCATCTTCTCTCCATCCCCACTCGATAGTGCATGAGTGGTAATGTTGGCCATGCTCATCCCGAGAGGCATATGTGAACAATTCCCCTTTTTTTCTCTAAGTTCTTGGAGCTGTATGGGCTATTGTGGTGTGGCTCCCTGGCTTGTCTTAGTCCCGTCGTGCCCCTCTAGATGATACTAGCGACAAGTTTTCTTTCCATGTGAAAGGTGGTTTGGTAATCGAGTTGTGTTTTTGGGTTTTCCTGAATGATGGCATTGGGTCGTTTGTAGGGTGGCTGATTTTCATTTTCTCTCCATCCCCACTCGGTAGCGCATGAGCGGTAATTGTTGGGCTCCAAAAATGTCATACAAATATCACTCATTACCATACATTTTTCACTTATGCTTCCATTATACCACTCACTATTCACCACCTTGTCACTCAATTTTCCCTATTATTCACCATTAATGGGTCTCATTTATATTTTCAAAATATTATTTATTTTTAAGCATTTTTGAGAGAAATTCTTGATTAAATATTAGAAAATAATATATTTTACTTTATATATGGAAAACGAGTTGTTTTTGTGACATGTGTAGGTGCCAAGGAAGCTTCCAAGACACCTTTATGTGGCCTTGAAGGATCAAACTCCAATTTGAGAAGATAAACCTTATGGAGAAGATCAAGGACAAAAGGGGGTTATGTGTCTAGATGGTTGAGAGATGTATGGAACTAAAAGAGAGATTAGTGGATGATCATTATGAGTTTGTTACTCATCCCATTGTATGAATAGGAGTACAATCTCCTCCATTTGTAATCTTAAAAAGTTGGTTTGTACATCATGATGGAGATTTTGAAATAAAGAATCATACTTTGATTTTGTTTCTTCTACATTTGAGTCCCCTTTGAAGTGGTCTGCTTGTGGAGTTATGGAGGGCCCCCATGGCCTCACTTGCATGCTTATTTTAGGTATAATTTAAGTTATGTTTTTATTTCATTTTAGCTTTTAAGTTCTTGTTAGATATTCTAATTGTTGGAAGAAATCTTAAATTTCATGTGTTCTTGTAAGGGAACCATAAGATCTCCGACAAATTGGGAATCTCTCTAGTTTGTTTGTTTTATTTTATTTCATCTTTTAAGTTCTTGTTAGATATTCTAATTGTTGGAAGAAATCTTAAAATTCATGTGTTCTTGTAAGGGAACCTTAAGATCTCCAACAAATTAGGAATCTTTCTAGACCTATAGGTGGCACTTCTAAGTTTACCTTCCCGGGTTGAAAATAAATTAAGCTCTAATTTGCATCTGCATTTTAGACTGAACATTTTGGCGCCATTGCTGGGGAAGTGCAACTAGAAGGATTTAGTATTTATTTTATGCATTTGTTTTTATGGACTAATTTGTGGAACTTGGTGAAAGCAGGTTCGTAAAGGAGTTCAAAGTTTGGAGTATTTTTATTTTCACATATAGTTAGTTTAAATTTAGTTTTTATTTCAAACCCCCCATTTCTCACTAATCCATCTATGGATGAGAGCTTTGACAATGTTGAACAGGTACTTCTTGGAGAGCAAGGACAATCACCTTGAGCCAACTCTAAGACAGGATTCTCACATACTTTTAAAACATAACGTAGAATTTTTAAATCTTGATGTGAGAATGTTCAAATTTTTAAACCGTAGATGGCTTCATTGGAAGCATTCTTTTACTTAGAAAATAAAACATCTTTTAAATTAATGTAGAATAGATTAGGAAAATAAAAATGGATCTCATTAGAAGTCATTAGAAGTCATTATCATTAGACGGTTTTAGTCTTGTTTTCAAAAAATAAATCATCATGAATAAATTCAGTGGCACATCTTTACATCTCTATGTCTTGTTTCTGTATCATGGGTGAGCCAAGAGCCTGATTATTGGAAAGATTTGTCTTCCAAGAGTCTAAATGCCCCCCGACATTGTAGAAAGAGTATAGGTAATGCAAGGTTTTGTCGCAGATCTTAATTGTGTTTTTTGTTGTAGATCTTAATAGTGTTTTATCCATCCATGCTAACCTACATAAATAAAAATAAATCAAGAGATTAGTATGCTCTCTTCTTGCGCTTCGTGCGATCAGGAAGATCAGAAAATCTATTGATTTATTTCAAATAAAAATACTTTTGCTGGAAAATTGATCTGCATGAGTGAAAAATCATCTTAATTTTTTTTTTTAGATTTTTGTTTAAAAAAATCAAAAATAATTTCTTTTCCACATAATAATAAAAATTGTATAATAACTAATACAACAAGTCTACTGATCTAACTACTCAAAAAAAAAAACAAAAAAAACAAACCCTTCTAAATTCATAATAGATTTGTCAAAATCAGATAATCTAAAAAGTCAAAGTGGGGTAGAAACTGCAGCATCAATGCCTACACATGTCCTGCAACATCAGACAACCAGAGGGGCATTCGTATGCAACATGTCCACGACCACCACAGTTGTGGCAGATGAAAATTCTAGTACACTCCCTACTTGTATGCCCTGACTCATTGCATGTCCTACAAATTATGTCATTAAATCTTCCACGCCTAATGTCAATAAGTATTCCACCCCTATTACCATCCAAAATTCCAGCCTTGGGGCACTCCCTAGCGACATGACAGATATATTGCACAAATTACAAACTGGGTTGTTGGTGCAGTCACAAGCAAGATGCCCAGTCTTGCGACAGTTGTTGCATGCCTTCTCATGCGTACACTCAGCAGCTTTATGTCCTTGTTTGTAACATTTGTTGTAAATCCTAATGTCTACACCCAGGCAGCAAAAACTAATCGAATTATAATAGAGGAAGGAAAAATAATTTGTATGTAAAACTTAATACAGGACATAATTCATAGCACACTATCAATATTCTTGCGGCAGGCTGTGGCAATTCCTGTACTGCAAGGATACAAAGTATCATCCAAATCTGTGACAAAAATAAAATGGAGCGTCAAAATATCTTTGGAATTTCTGTATTGTAAATTGGACCGCATAGTGCAGTGGATTAGCGCGTTCGACTTAGGATCAAAAGGTCGTTTGTTTGACTCCCATTGTCGTCGATTTGTTTTGTGACTCTCACGATATAAATTGCTGAGAATTGAAGGTTTTGGATTACGTAATGACGATTGTTGGGATGTAGGTCGTGGGTTCGATCCCCACCTATGGTCGATTTGTTTTTAAAACTCTCTAAAAAAACTTTGGAATTTCTGGCAAAATGTTCATGATAAATTCAATTAAAGATATGCGAAAAGTTCAAATTGAAACAGAATCCACGATTTCTTCTGAATTCATGCCAAAAGTACTGAAGTGCAGACAATCAAATTTAGTTGTTGATTGTTCCATCGTATTCATATCACAGAATTCACAATTACAGAGGCTTTGCATGTGGAATGCTATCAACCCTCCATATGCCATTTTGCGTTTTGGTTTACGTTTTGTTTTCCATTTGTTTTGGGTTTCTTTTCCATTTATTGTTATATATTATATATTATATTTATTTTTATTTGTTTTGACTTATATTTATATATTTTCAGTTAATGTTTGATTTCTTTTGATTTGTATTTGTATATTTTTAGTTATAATTTTTTTTAATGATTGATTTGTTTTGATTTATATATTTAGTTAATGTTTGATTTGTATTAATATATATTATGATTGTATTAATATATTAATATATTAGTATATTAATATGTTATAATTATATTAATATAGTACTAATTTTTTTTGTGATGATTGTTATGTTTGATATATTTTTTTATATTACATATGATTGTTATTGCTATATTATGTTTGTTATCAAGTTTAAAAAAATATATATACAAACAAACAAAAAATAAAAGAAATAAAAAATTGTTGTGTTTTGTGACAATTGTTGTTTTGAATGATTTAAAAAGTAAACATCGGCATATGAAGGATATTGGCAATTTATAATATGCAAATTGAGAGAATCATGAATTGATTGAAAGCACAAGATTTGGTACAAGTGAAAAATTAAAAAAATTAAAAAAAATTCCACAAAATTCATGCAGGTTTGAAAATAAATAATGGAACACTTGTAAAACAATTTTGAGGATCGATTTATCAAACATTTGGAGGATTATATAGATGATGATTATCTTGTTTTGATAGCATCAAGTTGGAATTAAACTCATAACATATTCCTGTTGAATGCTTTTATATGACATACTAATATGCAGAACACAACAAATCTTTCTAATGCCAATCTTTTTGCCGAGCATATTTCATCTGACACAAACAGGGAGTATTACTTTTCATGGTTATTTTTAAAAATGGATTGATTTTAATATCGTTATTAATTCAATTTCAACACTTTGATTGTCCTTAATATGTTTTATTTGGTATGAAAATTTTACATAAAACTGGCCATTTCTTCTAGAGCACACTTATGTTTTCTTTGTACCAAGTTTTTTTTTACAGGTTACAGGATAATCAAGTATTCATTAAGGAGATTACATTTTGTGCATAATTGGTCTTCAAATGACTAAATCCATGAAAAATTTTAAAAACAAATCCATGTCCACAACCATTACTTTGCAACTCCCATTTTGCAAAAGATTTTCCACCAATTGTCAATCCATAAAGCATACCATTTCCATGTCCATTTTTCACAGCAAGAGTATTTATTCATACACCATGCATTTCCTTACATCCATTCCTTACAAGTATATTGTCATTTTCCATGTCATTATCATTCCCCATCATTTCCGCAAATAAAATCCTGCTTCTATCGATCCCATGGAGTCAAAGTCCTAGAGTATAATTATCCTTGTGAAAACACCTAGAGGCTTGCATGCCTTAATGGAAAGTACTCTTGCTAATGAACAATGGGAATACATTAATATTTCTTGTTCGTTGGATCTTGTAGGTGACTCAACCACGACAAATTTATTCGTACCTATAAAGATGTATTAGGTATCCTGACTCCCATTGGAATCAATGGTGGGAGCTCTTATGTTGGCTAGGGGCATTCATTAATGGCCACTAAGTCAACAACTTCTTGCTATGTTCGACACCGACAAATTTATTCACATAGTATGATTTGTGCCATTGAGCATTGAAGACTTGAAGACCCATATTTTGTAGCAGATGACGCAGATTTCCTTTCATTGTTTTTCAGTTTGTCATGACTTGAGGACAAGTCAATAAATAAGGCTGGGGGGAATGTAACTTCTATATTTTTTATAACTTCCAATCCTTATACATTTTCAGCCATATTCAACAGACTCATCAGATTCATTAGACTATCCAAAAAGATATCCAACAACAAATACACAGATCCATCTTTCATCCACAACTTGCAGAAGAAGCTTCAGATTAGAATTGCAGCAGCTGAACATGCATGATTCATCCACTTCTGTAGGTAAGTAAGGTATGATGTTTTCTAACCTTTAATCTTGAAATTCTTTTTATATGCTAAAATGATGATTTTTGGAAAATATTCCACTATTTCACTATTCCCTTTCTCATTAAAAATTGCCAAAAACCATCAGTTGGGGAGGGGGGAAGTTCACACTTCATTTTTTTCCCTCATTCGTATTACATCTTAACCCACATAGTCTTCCCACAATAAAAACTACTACAAATTGATGAGCATATTAAATGACTTCTTAAAATGATTGATCTCAACAAAGTAAAAAATGATTGTAAACACAAGAACCAATCATTAAAAAGAGATCTCAACAAAGTAAATAATGATTGTAACACAAGAACCAATCATTAAAATATGTAAATGGTTTGCAAACAAATAAAAGTTATCCAAAGATGTGCAAAGTTAAAAGGAAGTCCATGATTAAAATATGTTTGTTACACAAGAACCAAACATCTTGTAAAAGGAAGCTCATCTAAGAATCAAATCAAATAAGTCATTGTAGTAGCTTGCATGAGGACATGCAAGAGCTTCAGTTGGGGAGTATGTTGGGCTCCAAAAATGTCATTCAAATATCACTCATTACCATACATTTTTCACCTATGCTTCCATTATACCACTCACTATTCACCACCATGTCACTCCATTTTCCCTATTATTCACCATTAATGGGTCTCATTTATATTTTCCAAATATTATTTATTTTTAAGCACTTTTGAGAGAAATTCTTGATTAAATATTAGAAAATAATATATTTTAATTTATATATGGAAAGCGGGTTGTTTTTGTGACATGTGTAGGTGCCAAGGAAGCTTCCAAGACACCTTTAGGTGGCCTTGAAGGATAAAATTCGAATTTGAGAAGATAAACCTCATGGAGAAGATGATGATCTCATGGAGAAGATCAAGGACAAAAGGGGGTTATGTGTCTAGATGGTTGAGAGATGTATGGAACTAAAAGAGAGATTAGTGGATGATCATTATGAGTTTGTTACTCATCCCATTGTATAAATAGGAGTACAATCTCCTCCATTTGTATTCTTAAAAAGTTGGTTTGTACATCATGATGGAGATTTTGAAATAAAGATTCATACTTTGATTTTGTTGCTTCTACATTTGAGTTTCCTTTGAAGTGGTGTGCTTGTGCAGTTATGGAGGGCCCCCATGGCCTCACTTGCATGCTTATTTTAGGTATAATTTAATTTATGTTTTTATTTAATTTCAGCTTTTAAGTTCTTGTTAGATATTATAATTGTTGGAAGAAATCTTAAAATTCATGTGTTCTTGTAAGGGAACCATAAGATCTCTGAAAAAATGGGAATCTCTCTAGTTTGTTTATTTTATTTTATTTCAGATTTTAAGTTCTTGTTAGATATTCTAATTGTTGGAAGAAATCTTAAAATTCATGTGTTCTTGTAAGGGAACCTTAAGATCTCCAACAAATTAGGAATCTTTCCAAACCTATAGGTGGCACTTCTAAGTTTACCTTCCTGGGTTGACATTAAATTAAACTCTAATTTGCATCTGCATTTTAGACTCAACAGTAATGTTGGCCATGGTCGTCTTAGGAGGCATATGTGAACAATTCCCCTTCTGCTCTCCATGTTCTTGGCGTTGTAGGGGCTGTTGTGGTGCGGCTCCCTGGCTCGTGTTGGTCCCCTCGTGCCCCTCCAGATGATACCAGCGATGGGTTTTTTTTCCCGTGTGAAAGGTGGGTTGGCAATCGAGTTGTGTTTTCAGGTTTGCCTGAATGATGGCCTTGGGTCATTTGTAGGGTGGCCGATTTTCATCTTCTCTCCATCCCCACTCAGTAGTGCATGAGCAGCAATGTCGGCCATTGTCGTTCCGAGAGGCATATGTGCACAATTCCCCTTCTTCTCTCCAAGTTCTTGGAGCTGTATGGGTTGTTGTGGTGTGGCTCCCTGGCTCGTCTTGGTCCCCTCGTGCCCTTCCAGATGATACCAACGACAAGTTTTTTTTTCCGTGTGAAAGGTGGGTTAGTAATCAAGTTGTGTTTTCTGGTTTTCTTGAAGGATGGCCTTGGGTCATCTGTAGGGTGGTAGATTTTCATCTTCTCTCCATCCCCACTCGGTAGTGCATGAGCGTTAATGTTGTCCATGCTCATCCGGGGAGGCATATGTGAACAATTCCCCTTCTGCTATGCAATTTCTTGGAGTTGTATGGGTTGTTTTGGTGTGGCTCCCTGGCTCACCCTGGTCCCCTCGGGCCCCTCCAGATGATACCAGCGACGGGTTTTCTTTCTGTGTGAAAGGTGGGTTGGCAATCGAGTTGTGTTTTTAGGTTTGCCTGAACAATGGCCTTGGGTCATTTTTAGGGTGGTCGATTTTCATCTTCTCTCCATCCCCACTCTGTAGCGCATGAGCAGTAATGTTGGTCGTGCTCGTCCAGGGAGGCATATGTGAACAATTCCCCTTCTGCTCTCTAAGATCTTGGAGTTGTATGGCCTATTGTGGTGTGGCTCCCTAGCTCATCCTAGTCCCCCCTCTCCCCTCCAGATGATACCAGCGACAGGGTTTCTTTCCATGTGAAAGGTGGGTTGGCAATCGAGTTGTGTTTTCGGGTTTGCCTAAACAATGGCCTTGGGTTGTTTGTAGCGTGGCCGATTTTCATCTTCTCTCCATCCCCACTCAGTAGCGCATGAGCGGTAATCTTGGCCATGCTCATCTCAGGAGGCATATGTGAACAATTCCCCTTCTATCTCCAAATTCTTGGGGTCATTGTGGTGTGGCTCCCTGGCTTGTCTTGGTCCCCTCATGCCCCTCCAGATGATACTAGCGACAGGGTTTCTTTCTGTGTGAAAGGTAGGTTGGCAGTCAAGTTGTGTTTTCAGGCTTGCCTGAACGATGGCCTTGGGTCGTTTGTAGGGTGGCCGATTTTCATCTTCTCTCCATCCCCACTTGGTAGCGCATGAGCAGTAATGTTGGCCATGCTCGTCCCAGGAGGAATATGTGAACAATTCCCCTTCTTCTCTCATAGTTTTTGGAGCTATATGGGCTGTTGTGGTGTGGCTCCCTAGCTCGTCTTAGTCCCCTCGTGCCCCTCCAGATGATACCAGCGATAGGGTTTCTTTCCGCGTGAAAGGTGGGTTGGCAATCGAGTTGTGTTTTTGGGTTTTCCTGAATGATGGCCTTGGGTCGTTTGTAGGGTGGCCAATTTTCATCTTCTCTCCATCCCCACTCGGTAGTGCATGAGTGGTAATGTTGGCCATGGTCATCCCGAGATGCATATGTGAAAAATTCCCCTTCTGCTCTCCAAGTTCTTGAAATTGTATGGGCCGTTGTGGTGTGGCTCCCTGGCTTGTCTTGGTCCCCTCGTGCCCCTCCAGACAATACCAGCGATAGGTTTTATTTCTGTGTGAAAGGTGGGTTGGCAATCAAGTTGTGTATTCGGGTTTGCCTGAATGATGGCCTTGGGTTATTTGTAGGGATGCCGATTTTCAACTTCTCTCCATCCCCACTCGGTAGCGCATGAGCGATAATGTTGGCCATGCTCATCCTGGGAGGGATATGTGAACAATTCCCCTTCTTCTCTCTAATTCCTTGGAGCTGTCTGGGCTATTGTGGTGTGGCTCCCTAGCTCGTCCTGGTCCCCTTGTGTCCCTCCAGATGATACTAGCGACAGGTTTTCTTTTCATGTGAAAGGTGGGTTGGCAATCAAGTTGTGTTTTTTGGTTTTCCTGAATGATGGCCTTGGGTCGTTTGTAGGGTGGCCGATTTTCATCTTCTCTCCATCCCCACTCGGTAGCGCATGAGTGGTAATGTTGGCCATGCTCATCTCAGGAGTCATATGTGAACAATTCCCCTTCTGCTCTCTAAGTTCTTTGAGCTATATGGGCTATTGTGGTGTGGCTCCCTAGCTCGTCTTGGTCCCCTCGTGCGCCTCTAGATGATACAAGTGATAGGTTTTCTTTCCATGTGAAAGGTGGGCTGGTAATCGAGTTGTGTTTTCGGGTTTGCCTGAATGATGGCCTTGGGCCATTTGCAGGGTGGCCGATTTTCATCTTCTCTCCATCCCCACTCGGTAGCACATGAGTGCTAATGTTGGCCATGGTCATCCCGAGAGGCATATGTCAACAATTCCCCTTCTGCTCTCTAAGTTCTTGGAGCTGTATGGGTTGTTGTGGTGTGGCTCCCTGGCTCGTCTTGGTCCCCTCGTGCCCCTTCAGATGACACTAGTGACAGGTTTTCTTTCCGTGTGAAAGGTGGGTTGGCAATCGAGTTGTGTTTTTGGGTTTGCCTGAATGATGGCCTTGGGTCGTTTGTAGGGTGGCCGATTTTCATCTTCTCTCCATCACCACTCATTAGCACATGAGCGGTAATCTTGGCCATGCTCGTCTTGGGAGGCATATGTGAACAATTCCCCTTCTGCTCTCCAAGTTCTTGGGGTCTTTTTGGTTTGGCTCCTTGGCTCATCTTTGTCCCCTCGCCCCCCTCTAGATGATACCAGTGACAGGTTTTCTTTCTATGTGAAAGGTGGGTCGGTAATTGAGTTGTGTTTTTAGGTTTGCCTGAACGATGGCCTTGGGTCATTTGTAGGGTGGCCGATTTTCATCTTCTCTCCATCCCCACTCGGTATCACATGAGTGGTAATGTGGGCCATGCTCGTCCCCATCCCTCTTTCCCATCCCAATGATAAGAATGGTGAAAGTTTTCTCGGCCCTCCATTGAGCCTTCGTTGTTGTGGTCCTAGATGGAAGCCCCAAAACTCTGTCGTGCCTATGTCGCTATCGTGCCCCTCAGTTGTTGCCAACAGATAATTTTGATTGCACTAGGCGGCCATGTGTGGCTCCATTGAAATTGGCTCCTCGTTATATTGTTCACCTCCTCCCTATTTGGTGTGGAGGGTTTTGCTTTTCGTGTGAAAAGTGGGTTGGAAATTGAGTTGGTTTTTCGTGTTTGCCTCAAGAATGGCCTTGGGTCATTTGTAGGGTGGTCGATTTTCATCTTCTCTCCATGCTCATTCAATAGCGCATGAGTGGTAATGTTGGCCATGCTTGTCCCTGGAGGCATATGTGAACAATTCCCCTCCTGCTCCAAGTTCTCAGAGTTGTATGGGTTGTTGTGGTGTGGCTCCTTGTGATGGCTGGACTCTTCATTGTTTGGCTATTTATGGCACCAGTTTCTTGTGCTTGTACTCTTTCTGTGTTGGCATTGTCGGTTGAGATGCATACGTTTAAGAGGGAAGTGGAAGGGTTTTTTTGTAAACCACCTACCCTCCCTCTTGCTTTCTTTTTCCGTCGGGCGATGTGAGGTGCTGTTCTCCTTATTGTAAAGTCAAGGGTTGGCATTCCTTTCAAAGTGCACATCGTTTGTGGTTGCGTTGGCTTTGAGGTTTTGATAGATGTGTTGGCCCATATGTTTGATCAAGGGGCTATCTTTTTCCTTACATCTTGCGTGCATGGCAGGCTTTTGCGGTTGGAAATGTTAAGTCACAACATTTATGGGCATTTTGTTGTTTCAATTGTGTATGTGCTCATGGTCCAATGGGGAGGAGGCTTGCTACGTTGATGGTGGGGGCTATCTGGAAGAAGGATTTCAAGGTGGAACGCTTCCTCCCTCCTTTGTGTGGAGGTGGCCATAGGGGAAAATTATTCATCATCCAGTCGGTAAAGCTGTGGGAAATCTCCTAGGTTGCCTGTACGTAGGGTGTGTGGGGTGTGGAGCTGCCCGATCTCTCCTCCTATTTGGATATGTTCTTGTATTCTGTAGCGAGCCTCTTGATTTGCATTTATTTCCTTCCTTTGCCTTCGCATCGTGGTTACCGCAGGCAGTCAAGTGATCAAGGTCCACCATTGCTGCTATCCGGGTGGACTCTTAGCTGGCCTCAGTGTGCGGCGGGGAGGGTCGGGGG
This sequence comes from Pinus taeda, assembly GCA_000404065.3. NCBI lineage: Eukaryota > Viridiplantae > Streptophyta > Pinopsida > Pinales > Pinaceae > Pinus > Pinus taeda. Next base: position 49,991 of record APFE031416711.1, on the reverse strand, counting down.
GAATTTCTAAGAGAGGTTGTGGGCTCAGTTGGTCTTGTTTTATTTCCTTCTATTTCCTTTGCATTGAGGCTACCGCAGGCGATCATGCGATCAAGGTTCATCATTGCTACTGTCTGGGTGGACTCCTAGGTGGCTTCCATGCGGGGAGGGGAGGGTTGGGGGGCACGTGTTGTTTCAATTGTGTATGCACTCGTGGTCCAATGGGGGGGAGGCTTGCTATGTCGATGGTGGGGGCTATCTGGAAGAAGGATTTCGAGGTGGAACGCTTCGATCTCCCTCCTTTGCGTGGAGGTGGCCGTAGGGGAAAATTATTCATCGTCCAGTCGGTAAAGCTATGGGAAATCTTCTGGGTTGCCTGTACATAGGGTGCATGGGGTGCGGGGCTGTCTAATCCCTCCTCTTGTTTGGATATGTTCTTGTATTGTGTAGTGAGCCTCTTGATTTTCATTTATTTCTTTCCTTTGACTTCGCATCGTGGTTGCCGCAGGCAGTCAAGTGATCAAGGTCCACCGTTGCTGCTATCCGGGTGGACTCGTAGGTGGCCTCGGTGCACGGCGTGGAGGGTCGGGGGGCATTTCTAAGAGAGGTTGTGGGCTCGGTTGGCCTTATTTTATTTCCTTTCGTTTCCTTTGCATTGAGGCTGCCGCAGGCGATCATGTGATCGAGGTCCATCATTGTTGCTGTCCAGGTGGACTCCTAGGTGGCCTCCATGCAGGGAGGGGAGGGTTGGGGGGCATTTTTTGTTTCAATTGTGTATGCGCTCGTGGTCCAATGGGGAGGAGGCTTGCTACGTCAATGGTTGGGGCTATCTGGAAGAAGGATTTCCAGGTGGAATGCTTCGACCTCCATCCTCTGTGTGGAGGTGGCCGTAGGGGAAGATTATTCATCGTCCAGTCAGTAAAGCTGTTGGAAATCTCCTAGGTTGCATGGACGTAGGGTGCGTGGGGTGCGGAGCTGCCCGATCCCTCCTCCTATTTGGATATGTTCTTGTATTGTGTAGCGAGCCTCTTGATTTGCATTTATTTCCTTCCTTCGCCTTCGCATCGTTGTTGCCGCAGGCGGTCGAGTGATCGAGTTCCATCGTTGCTGCTGTCCAGGTGGACTCCTAGGTGGCCTCAGTGCATGGCCTGGAGGTTCAAGGGGCATTTCTAAGAGAGGTTGTGGGATCGGTTGGTCTTGTTGTTTTATTTCCTTCCGTTTTGTTTGAGTTGAGGCTGCCGCAGGTGATCATGCGATTGACGTCCATCGTTGCAGCTGTCCAGGTGGACTCTTAGGTGGCCTCCGTGCGGGGAGGGGAGGGTTTCAGGGGAATTTTTAAGGTGTGTTGCAGGCTCAGTTTGTCTTGTATTATTTCCTTCCCTTGCCTTTGTGTCGAGGCTGCCGCAGGCGATCATCCGATCGAGGTCCACTGTTGCTGCTATCTAGGTGGATTCCTAGGTGGTATCAGTGTGTGGCAGGGAGGTTTGTATGGCCTCTCTGTGATGGGATTTGTGGTCAGTCGTCCTCCTTTTATTTCCTTCCTTTTCCTTCGCATTGAGGCTGCTGCAGGCAATCGGGAGATCGAGGTCCATTGTTGCTGTTGTCCGGGTGGATTCCTAGGTGGCCTCGGTGCGGAGCGGGGTGGGTTGGGGCTCATTTATAATATAGAGGTTGCGTGGTTGGTCATTCTCCATTTGTTTCACTTTTCATCGAGGCTACCGCATGCGATCGGTAGATCGAGGTCCACCATTGCTGCTGTCCGGGTGGACTCCTAGGTGGCCTCATTGCGCGGCGTGGAGGATTTTGGAGGCATTTCTAGGGGAGTGGGTGAGTGACCACTAGTTTTCTTGTCAGTCAGGGCACGGTTGCAAACTCCGGAGTGGCCTTGGTGCATTGTGGCTCGACAGGTCTACCCATTTATTCACCATGTCCTTGGCATGTTGCATGTGCTTCCTTCTTGGGATGCAAGAGGTGCAAGGCATAAAAGTTTTACATGATATTTTGACATCTCTTTGACTCGATGG
>APFE031416711.1:2696-46918 GCA_000404065.3 Pinus taeda | reverse complement strand
ATCTCCTAGGTTTCCTGTACGTAGGGTGCGTGGGGTGTCAGGCTGCTCGATCCCTCCTCTTGTTTGGATATGTTCTTGTATTGTGTAGCGAGCCCCCCTTGATTTGCATTTATTTCCTTCCTTTGCCTTCGCATCGTGGTTGTCGCAGGCGGTCGAGTGATCGAGGTCCACCGTTGCTGCTATCCGGGTGGACTCCTAGGTGGCCTCAGTGCGCGGCGGGGAGGGCCGTGGGGCATTTCTAAGAGAGGTTGTGGGCTTGGTTGGTCTTGTTTTGTTTCCTTCCATTTCCTTTGCATTAAGGCTGCTGCAAGTGATCATGCGATCGATGTCCATCGTTGCTGCTGTCCGGGTGGACTCCTAGGTGGCCTCCGTGCGGGGAGGGGAGGGTTGGGGGCATGTGTTGTTTCAATTGTGTATGCGCTCGTGGTCCAATGGGGAGGAGGCTTGCTACGTCGATGGTGGGGGCTATCTGGAACAATGATTTCGAGGTGGAATGCTTCGACCTCCCTCCTTTGCGTGGAGGTGGCCGTAGGGGAAAATTATTCATCGTTCGGTCGGTAAAGTTGTGGGAAATCTCCTAGTTTGCCTGTACGTAGGGTGCGTGGGGTGCGGGGCTGCCCAATCCCTCCTCTTGTTTGGATATGTTCTTGTATTGTGTAGCGAGCCTCTTGATTTTCATTTATTTCCTTCCTTTGCCTTCACATCGTGGTTGCCGCAGGCAGTCAAGTGATCGAGGTCCACCGTTGCTACTGTCTGGGTGGACTCCTAGGTGGCCTCGGTGCGCGGTGTGGCCGTAGGGGAAAGTTATTCATCGTCCGGTCGGTAAAGCTGTTGGAAATCCCCTAGGTTGCCTTTGCGTAGGGTGTGTGGGGTGCGGAGCTACCCGAACCCTCCTCTTGTTTGGATATGTTCTTGTATTGTGCAGTGCGCCTCCAGATTTGCATTTATTTCCTTCCTTTGCCTTTGCATCGTGGTTTCCGTAGGCGGTCGAGTGATCGAGGTCCACCGTTGCTGTTGTCCAGGTGGACTCCTAGGTGGCCTCGGTGCATGGCATGGAGGGTCAGGGGGCATTTCTAAGAGAGGTTGTGGGCTCGGTTGGCCTTTTTTTTTTTTATTTCCTTCCGTTTCCTTTGCATTGAGGTTGCTGCAGGCGATCATGCGATCGAGGTCCACTGTTGCTGCTGTCCGGGTGGACTCCTAGGTGGCCTCTGTGCTGGGAGGGGAGGGTTGGGGGGCATTTGTTGTTCTGGTTGTGTATGCGCTCATGGTCTAATGGGGAGGAGGCTTTCTACGTCGATGGTGGGGGCTATCTGGAAGGAGGATTTCGAGGTGGAACGCTTCGACCTCCCTCCTCTGCGTGGAGGTCGCCGTAGGGGAAAGTTATTCATCGTCCGGTCGGTAAAGCTGTTGGAAATCCCTAGGTTGCCTTTACGTGGGGTGCGTGGGGTTTGGAGATGCCCGATCCCTCCTCTTGTTTTTATATGTTCTTGTATTGTGTAGCGAGCCTCAAGATTTGCATTTATTTCCTTCCTTTGCCTTCGCATCGTGGTTGTCGCAGGCGGTCGAGTGATCGAGGTCCACCGTTGCTGCTGTCCGGGTGGACTCCTAGGTGGCCTCGGTGCGTGGCCTGGGGGGTCAGGGGGCATTTCTAAGAGAGATTGTGGGCTCGGTTGGTCTTGTTGTTTTATTTCCTTCTGTTTCCTTTGCATTGATGCTGCCGCAGGCGATCATGTGATCGAGGTCCACCGTTGCTGCTGTCCAGGTGGACTCCTAAGTGGCCGCGCTGCGTGGCGCGGAGGCTTTTGGAGGCATTCATTTCTAGGGGAGTGGGTGAGTGATCCCTCGTTTTCTTGTCAGTCGGGGGCGCGGTTGCAAACTCCGGAGTGGCCTTGGTTCGTTGTGGCTCTGCAGGTCTACCCATTTGTTTGCCATGTCCTGGGCATGTTGCGTGTGCTTCCTTCTTGGGATGCAAGAGGTGCAAGCCATAAAATTTTTACATGATATTTTGACATCTCTTTGACTCGATGGGTGTTCAGGTTGGCTCTTGGTAAGAGAGCACCTGGAATGCCCTTTGAAGTGGGAGGGTGCTACCTGGTTGATCCTGCCAGTAGTCATATGCTTGTCTCAAAGATTAAGCCATGCATGTCTAAGTATGAACTAATTTAGGTTGTGAAACTGTGAATGGCTCATTAAATCAATTATAGTTTTTTCGATGGTACCATACTACTTGGATAACCGTAGTAATTCTAGAGCTAATACGTGCACCAAGTCCTGAATCTTTGGAAGGGATGCATTTTTTAGATAAAAGGTCGGCACAGGCTTGCCCGCTTCTTCGGTGAATCATGATAACTCGACGGATCTCACAACCCTTGTGCTGGCGATGCTTCATTCAAATTTCTGCCCTATCAACTTTCGATGGTAGGATAGAGGCCTACCATGGTGGTGATGGGTGACAGAGAATTAGGGTTCGATTCCTGAGAGGGAGCCCGAGAAACGGCTACCACATCCAAGGAAGGCAGCAGGTGCGCAAATTACCCAATCCTGACATGGGGAGGTAGTGACAATAAATAACAATATTGGGCTCATCGAGTCTGGTAATTGGAATGAGTACAATCTAAATCCCTTAATGAGGGTCCATTGGAGGGCAAGTCTGGTGCTAGCACCACGGTAATTCCAGCTCCAATAGTGTATATTTAAGTTGTTGTAGTTAAAAAGCTCGTAGTTGGATCTTGGGTCGTAAAGGTCGGTCCACCTACTCGGTGTGCACTTGCCCTTTTGTCCCTTTTGTTGGCAGCATGATCCTGGCCTTAATTGGCTGGGTCATGGCTCTAGCGTTTTTACTTTGAAAAAATTAGAGTGCTCAAAGCAAGCTTATGCTCTGAATACATTAGCATGGAATAACGTGATAGGAGTCAGGTCCTATTGTGTTTCGGGACCAGAGTAATGATTAATAGGGACTGTCAAGGGCATTTGTATTTCATTTTCAGAGGTGAAATTCTTGGATTTATGAAAGATGGACCACTGCGAAAGAATTTGCCAAGGATGTTTTTATTAATCAAGAATGAAAGTTGGGGACTCGAAGACAATTAGATACCGTCCTAGTCTTAACCATAAACGATGCCGACCAAGGATCGACGAATGTTGCTCTAAGGACTTCGCCAACACCTTCTGAGAAATCAGAGTGTTTGGATTCTGGGGGGAGTATGGTCACAAGGCTGAAACTTAAAGGAATTGATGGAAGGGCACCACCAGGAGTGGAGCCTGCGGCTTAATTTGACTCAACACGGGGAAACATACCAGGTCCAGACATAGTAAGGATTGACAAATTGAGAGCTCTTTCATGATTCTATGGGTGGTGGTGCATGGCCGTTCCTAGTTGGTGGAGCGATTTGTCTGGTTAATTCTGATAATGAACAAGACCTCAGCCTGCTAAGTAGCTATGCAGAGGTTCCCCTTCACGGCTAGCTTCTTAGAGGGATTATGGCCATTTAGGCCATGGAAGTTTTAGGCAATAACAGGTTTATGATGCCCTTAGATGTTCTGGGCCACATGCACGCTACACTGATGCAGCCAATGAGTTTTTCTTCCTGGTTCGAGAGGATTAGGAAATCTTCTCAAATTGCATCGTGATGGGGATAGACCATTGCAATTATTGGTCTTCAACGAGGAATTACTAGTAAGTGCGTGTCATCAACTCGTGTTGACTACGTCCCTGTGCTTTGTACACACCGCCCGTCACTCCTACCAATTGAAATATCCGGTGAAGTGTTCAGATTGCGTCGACGATGGTGGTTCGCCACCATCGACGTCGTGAGAAGTTCATTGAACCTTATCATTTAGAGGAAGGAGAAGTCGTAACAAGGTTACCATAGGTGAACCTGTGGTAGGATCATTGATAGCAGGGGTTTTCCTTTTTGGTTCGGGTTGGTTGGGTTTCGATTGCAATGTGGGACTGTGTGTTGTGTCTCTAAGGGAGTGGGTTTGGTGTTTGGCTGGAACATTGTTGGTTGCTTGTCTTGAGGTAGCGCTTGCTTTTTCGTGTGTGTTTGCAAGCCATGCTTGTGCTTGTCCCACCCATCCTTTGTTTTTATTTCCCCAAATGTGTTTCTGTGGGGGGTTCAGAAGCTTGTTTCTTGACAGCCCTTCTGGCAATCTGTTCGGCCAGGCATGGTTGCTGCGGTTGAGGTGCTCGGGAAATATGATGGATAAATTCAGACTCATTCGTAGTGGCAGTGCTCAGTCTTTTGTTCATTGGAAGGAATGGGGCAAGGGTGTGTTCTTCCATAGTTGGTTCTCTCGAAAAGGCGGCGGTGGTTGATGTGTTGTTGGGGTGAGATTTTTTGCTGGTGGTTGGGTCGAGGGAGTGGTTGCGCGCGTGCCTGGTAGCTCAAACCTTCCGTGAGGGGAAATTGTCAGGGTGGGGTTAGTTTGGGATGGATGAAGAGCGGTTCAACCCGTTCGGCTGGCCACCCTAGTCCCTCCTGACCGTGCCTCGACATGCCCTCGCGGAAGGGTTGGGTGTCCAGGTAATGAAAAACCCCTCCCTCGGTCTGAGTTCCATCAAGATCGTAATTTTCCCAGCCATGGTAATCTTATCTCATGCCTATTCCATCGAGGGAATTCCTCGTCTTCTCATGAGCCACCACACTCCCCTTCCAAGGGAAAAAGAAGTAGCAGGTTGTGTGTTTGTTCCTCCCTTTGGATTGTGGGTTTTTTGTGGGACTTGGTCATTTCTTTGTTTTGTGGTGTGCGCTTTGTGGGCATCCCTCCCTTTAATGGCCTTGCACCATTGATGTATTTGTGGACCATGGCTTTCTCCAGCATTGAGTGTCGGCCCATGACAACTCCTCTTTGGAGTTTTATTTTTGACCCCCATTGACTTTCTCACTGGAAAGGTTGTTGGGTGTTTTGTACACGGAGGGGTGCAACAATGGGGTGCATTTGTTATTAGTTAGTCTATTTGTCGTTTGAAGCCTTGTGCTGGTTTGGGGGGTTGTTTACCTTTCAGTAACGTGCTCTAGACACTGGTCTCATCACGGCCCTTATCTTTTCTAGTGGTCAAGTTGAGGTTGTGATTTATTTGCTTGGTTGTTTGATTGTTGTTTGTTATGTTGTAAAGCTAGAAAGGGTGTTATGCCATAATGTAGGTGGGAGGGTGTGAAGAGGTGGGATGATTTTTGATTGGGTGCCTTGTTTGATTTATTTTTGGTTAGCGAACATCTACTCGGCGTGCTATTGAGCTTCCCTCTTTTATTGGGATCTTTGTTTCTTTGGTGTTGTTTTCTTCCCTTCTTCCTTTTTCCCCTAATCTTTGTGGAGGAGAGGTGGGATTGTTATGGATTGGAGTTTGGGAAGGACGAAAAGCAGTGCAAGTTCCCGGGGTGGCCACCCTAGTCCTTCTCGATCCCCGTCCCTTGCAGTTTCCCCCTTTTTGCGAAGGCACGGGGTTTGGGAATCTTGTTCTCTGTTTGAGCCTCCCCTTGTGAGCCGGTAGCCACATTTGATATCTCTTGCCTTCATGTTGTTTTTTTCCCTTCTTGATTTTGGCCCCTAGCTTTACGTAGAAAAGGTGGGATTGTTGTGGATTGGAGTTTGGGAAGGACAAAAAGCAGTGTGAGTTTCCTAGGGTGTCCACCCTAGTCCTTCTTGATCTTTGTCCCGTGTACTTGCCCCCTTTTTGCGAAGGCATGGGGTTTGGGAAGCTTGTTCTCTGTTTGAGCCTCCCCTTGGAAGCCGGTAGCCACGTTTGATATGTCTCTTTATTTCATGTTGTTTTCTTCCCTTCTTCCTTTCAGCCCCCAGCTTTACGAAGAAAAGGTGGGATTGTTGCAGATTGGTGTTGGGGAAGGATGAAACATAGTGCGAGTTCCCAGGGTGGCCACCCTAGTCCTCCTAGATCGCCATCCCCTGCAGTTCCCCCATTTTTGTGTAGGCACAGGTTTGGCGAATCTTGTTCTCTGTTTGAAGCCTCCCCTTGTGAGCCAGTAACCACTATTGATGTCCCTTTATTTCATGTTGTTTTCTTCCCTTCTTCCTTCTGGCCCCTAGCTTTACGGAGAAAAGGTGGCATTGTTGTGGATTGGTGTTTGAGAAGGACGAAAGGCAGTGCAAGCTCCTGGGGTGGCCACTCTAGTCCTCCTCGATTGTCGTCCCCTTCAATTCCCCCCTTTTTGCAAAGGCACGGAGCTTGGGAGGATTGTGCTTTTTTTGAGCCTCCCCTTGTGAGCTGGTAGCCACGTGTGATCTCTATTTCTTTCACCTTGTTTTCTTCCCTTCTTCTTTTCAGTCCCTAGCTTTACGGAGAAAAGGGGGAATTGTTGTGGACCGGTGTTTGGGAAGGACTAAAAGCAACGCGAGCTCCAGGGGTGGCCACCCTAGTCCTTCTTCGGGAGATTTTTCTTTATTCGAGCCTCCTCCTTTGAGGGGGGTAGGCACCTTTGTTTCTCTTTCTCTTATGCATTTTTCCTCCTTTTGGCCCTTAGCCTTGCATTTGTTGTGGGGGGTGCCCCTATTCAGTGTTGTGGCCGATTTTTTGGTAATACGTGGAAATGAATCTCGGCAACAGATATCTCGACTCTTGTTATGATGAAGAACGTAGAGAAATGCGATACTTAGTCTGAATTGCAGAATCTCGTGAATCATCGAGTTTTTGAATACAATTTGTGCCCAAGGCCTTGGTCGAGGGCACGTCTGTTTGGGCGTCGCATCCCATTCAAACGTGATCCCTGCAATATGCTAGGGAGCAGTGGAGTTGGTCGTCCGTGCCCAATGCAGTACGGTTGGATAAATACCTTAAGTGATGTTTCGTGGCGTGCGTCGGCGAGCGGTGATCTTGTCCCCTTGGATGGGCAGTCGACGTTAGCTGATGCGGGATTTGTGTGCGTCTTTCGAACTTGCTTTTCTCTCTATTGTCCTCCCATCGGGTAGGGCGGATTTAGCTCCAACTTTGTGACCTTAGCTCAGGCGAGAACACCTATTGAGTTTAAGCATATAATTAAGTGGAGGAAAAGAAACTTACAAGGATTCCCCTAGTAGCAACGAGCAAACCAGGAAGAGCCCGACATGAAAATTGAGCGGTAGCGTCACATGAATTGTAATATGTAGAAGCATCCTCAGTGGTGAACCTGGGCCAAGTCCCTTGGAAGGGGGTGCTTGAGAGGGTGACAGCCTCGTCGGCCCGGGACCCTGCCATACCACGAGGCGTTGTCGACGAGTTGGGTTGTTCGGGAATGCAACCCTAATTGGGTGGTAAATTCTGTACAAAGCTAAATACAGGCGAGAGAGAAATAGCAAACAAGTACGACGAGGGAAAGATGAAAAGGACTTTGAAAAGAGAGTTAAAGAGTGCTTAAAATTGCCATGAGGGAAGTGGATGGAGGCTGTCGATGTGTCTTGATCATATGTGGAACGACTCAGGCTGGTCCACCGCTCGACTTGAGGTGAAATCCAACACGGGCTGCTGCATCGTCACAAGCGCGGGTGGATTGCTGCCTGTCAGTTTGCTGCTACGGTGGTCGAGGAACGAAGTGTGTGCCCTTGTGGCGATCCGTGTGCACCTGCGCACTCATGGTGTTGGTGGGCGGGCTTTCCATTCAACCCGTCTTGAAACATGGACCAAGGAGTCTAGCATGTGTGTGAGTCGGTGGGTTTGAAAACCTACGAGGCGCAAGGAGGTTGACGGGTGAGATCCCCTCTCTGGGGGGGCTGCATCATCAACCGACCTTGAGCTTATGTGAAGGGTTCAAGTGCGAGCGCACCTGTTGGGACCCGAAAGATGGTGAACTATGCCTGAGCAGGGCGAAGCCAAAGGAAACTCTAGTGGAGGCTCATAGCGATACTGACGTGCAAATCATTTGTCTGACTTGGGTATAGGGGCGAAAGACTAATCAAACCATCTAGTAGCTGGTTTCCTCCAAAGTTTCCCTCAAGATAGTTGGAGCTCACACGCGAGTTTTATCGGGTAAAGTAAATGATTAGAGGCATCGGGGTGTAATTCCCTTGACCTATTCTCAAACTTTAAATAGGTAAGAGGGTGCGGCTTCTCCATTGAGCCGCGCCGTGGAATCAAGAGCTCCAAGTGGGCCATCTTTGGTAAGCAGAACTGGCGATGCGCGATGACTCGAAAGTCGAGTTATGGTGTCGGATTGTGCGCTAACCTAGATCCCACAAAGGGTGTTGGTTTATTAAGATAGCAAGATGGTGGTCATGGAAGTCGAAATCTGCTAAGGAGTGTGTAAAAACTCACTTTCAGAATCAACTAGCCCCAAAAATAGATGGCACTGAAGTGCGCAACATATACTCGACCGTCGGAGCAATTGCCTGGCTCCGATGAGTAGGAGGACGCGGGGGTCATTGAGAAACCTCATGCATGAGCTTGGGTGGGCCTAGGGGTCTGCGCCCTCAACTCGTGGGCTGTCGATAGTCTGCTCGAGCTGCTCTCGTGGCGAGGGCGGGAAGTCGCGTGCTGATTGGGCTATGGGCATAGAATGCCCCCTGTCGGGGGCTTTTCCCTAGGCATCAAATAGTTGACTCAGAACTAGTACAGACAAGGGGAATCCAACTGTTTAATTAAAACAAAGCATTGTGATGGTCCCTGCGGATGCTGACGCAATGTCATTTCTGCCCAGTGCTCTGAATGTCAAAGTGAAGAAATTCAACCAAGCGCGGGTAAACAGTAGGAGTAACTATGACTCTCTTAAGGTAGCCAAATGCCTTGTCATCTAATTAGTGACACACATGAATGGATTAACGAGATTCCCATTGTCCCTATCTACTATCTAGTGAAACCACAACCAAGGGAATGGGCTTGGCAGAATCAGTGGGGAAAGAAGACCCTGTTGAGCTTGACTCTAGTCTGACTTTGTGAAATGACTTGAGAGGTGTAGAATAAGTGGGAGCCGTTTTCGGTGCAAGTGAAATACCACTACTTTTAACATTATTTTACTTATTCCGTGGGGCGAAGATGGGGCACTACCCCTGTTTTTGGCCTTAAGGCATGTTTCGACCGGTCAATCCGGGCGGAAGACATTGTCAGGTGGGAGTTTGGCTGGGGTGGAACATCTGTTAAAAGATAATGCAAGTGTCCTAAGATGAGCTCAACGAGAACAAAAATATTGTGCGGAACAAAAGGGTAAAAGCTCATTTGATTTTGATTTTCAGTAAGAATACAAATCGTGAAAGCGTGGCCTGTCGATCCTTAGATTTTTGGAATTTGAAGCTAGAGGTGTCAGAAAAGTTACCACAGGGATAACTGGCTTGTGGCAGCCAAGCATTCATAGCGATGTTGCTTTTTGATCCTTCGATGTCGGCTCTTCCTATCATTGTGAAGCAAAATTCACCAAGTGTTGGATTGTTCGCCCATCAATAGGGAACGTGAGCTGGGTTTAGACCATCATGAGACATGTTAGTTTTACCCTATTGATGAACTGCACTGCAATAGTAATTCAACTTAGTACGAGAGGAACCATTGATTCACACAATCGCGCTTGGTTGAAAAGCCAGTGGCGCAAAGCTACCATTTGTCGGATTATGACTGAATGCCTCTAAGTCAGAATCCATGCTAGAAGCGGTGCATGTCACTCTTCGACTGTATCTCGACCCGTAGTAGGGGCATCGCTTTGTCGCCCCCAGGGGCCCGTGTCATTTGCAAACCGCGACCGTGAAGCATCTCGGTCGGGGAAGCTTTGAAGTTCAATTCCAAACGGTCTTTGAGAAGAATCCTTTGTAGACGACTTAAATACGTGACGGGGTATTGTAAGTGGCAGAGTGGCCTTGCTACCACGATCCACTGAGATTCATCCCTTGGTCGCCTCGATTCAAAGCTTCGCTCTTGTCACAAACAAATATGCGCAACCCTCCCGCTCTCGCATGCCTTTGCCTCTTCCTCAAGACGACAATTTTGTATTGGTTGGGGGCAGGAAATTTGGGGTTTCCACGACGCGACGGAAAAGGTGTCGAAGCTCAGGAAAACTGTGGTTTGCATGTCGTGCCACGACTCCCAAAATTTTTGGGTTTCCATGTCACGCCCTGGCGCCCAAAGTTTGAGCTTTCCACTTTGCAACGAAAAAGGCGCCCAAGCATGGGAACAATTGGGGTTTCCATGCCGTGCCCTGGTGCCCAAAATTTGGGTTTTCCACCCAGCACCTAAAATCTAGGGCTTTCATGTCACGCCAAAAATTTGGGGTTTCCACTCGGCGCCTAAAATCTAGGGATTCCATGTCGCACCAAAAATTTGAGGTTTCCATGTCACGCCAAAAATTTGGGGTTTCCATGTCATGCCTAAAATTTGGAGGTTCTGCCCGGCAAAAAAAAAAAAAAAAGTTGGGGTTTCCATGTTGTGCCTGAAATTTGGGGCTTCTGCTTGGCGCTAAAAATTTTGGGGTTTCCAAGTCACACCTCGATGCCCAAGCCTGGGGAAACTTGGGGTTTCCATGTCGCACCTAAAATTTGGGGCTTCCGCCCGGCGCAAAAAAATTTGAGGTTTGCAAGTCACGCCCCGACACCCAAGCCTGGGGAAACTTGGGGTTCCATGTCGTGCCACGACCAAAACCAGCGACGCCCAAGCCTGCGGGGACTCGGGGTTTCCATGTCACGCCCCGGTGCCCAAGCCTAGGAAACTTTGGGTTTCCATGTCCCGCCCTTGATGGAACCATGGGTTCTGCATTTTACGACATGATAGAAACACAAGGTTTTCAACAATTCCCCAATGTGGGGAACTTTGGGTTTCCATGACGATGCAAACTAGCGCACTAGTCTCGGGAACTTGGGGTGTTTCGAAACCGCTACCCAAGTCTGGGGAGCTCGCAGTTTCCATGTTGCAGCACACCATGAATCACCTGAGAGTCTGTGGAACTTTGGATTTCCATGTTGTGGGGCCACGAAAAGCCGCCAAAGTCTTGGGAACTTGGGGTGTCCATTTTGTGGTGCAATGGAAACTGCTACTCAAGTCAGTGGACATACATGGGGTTTCCATTTTGCGTCACAACAAAAATTTCTACCCAAGTTTGGGGAACGTGGTGTAAGGAATTGCGGTTCGGTTTCTTCCCATCGGTGCGAAGTGCAAACTTTATGACTGAAATGTGCGAAGGGACATAATTATAATGTGCATTAGATGTGGAGCGATGGTTGGTTTATAGCATGGGAGCATTTGGCATAACCCACGGGCCAACTTACATGTTGGGGCAACTTGAATGAAGGATTGTTGGCTGACCAACAAATGGATGGCAAGTTTGCGATGTGTAAGGGCGTTTTGGCACGCAGTGGTTGAGGCGGCCTGGGTAGTGACTTGCCCAACCGCTCGTATAAATATGGCAAGGCGTTGAAGCACTTGGCATTCATTCGAAGATGGATGTTCGAACATGAGCATTCGGTGATCAAGAGAAAAGTGTGAAGTAGTGGAGCAGGTCGCAAAATAGGCGCAGGCATATATGCACCCACTCTTGGACAAGCACACACGATACGCACAGGTTTCAGTTATCGGATGAGGGCGCAGGTAAGGAAGGTGCCCACCGTTCGGTGTGACACGGGTGTCTCGAGTGACTCGGGTAGGTTGCCCACCCATCGTGGAAGAAGAAATGCGGAGGTGTCTCCGGTGACTCGGGTAGTTCGCACACCTGTCGTGCAAAAGGAAACGCGGGGTGACTCAAGTGAGGTTGCCCCCCCGTCGTGCAGCGGTAAACGATGTTCGGTTGAGGAGTAAGGTTGACAGTTCGTGTGAGGGTGAACCCGCCCAGCTCGGGCAAGGAACTCGGTTGGCACACGGAGGTGTTTCCTATTTGTAAAATTGGCTAAGTATGAAACTTGGTGTTTCCCAAGTATACATGTAAAGCCTTGTAAACATTGTAAAGTTGAATAATGTATTGTGTTCGGGTAGACTCATTGTTCAAGGAGTTTCCCCTCCCTTTATACTGTGCAATTGTATTCTTCATGTATAATTGCTAATGATAATGAATGTGTATGGTGTTCATTGGTATAAAGGAAACATAATAATACTTGGTTGCGAAAAACAAACTAAGTAGACTAATGGTTAGGCGTAGTCCATGAACATAAGTATTGGTGAAAAGAAAGTGTTCGGTGGCACTGCACCTCACCAAGTACGGTTGAAAGACTACCGTAGGCCTGGGGGTATGACGTGCGGGGTTCCCATGTCGCTCGTGCCATGGCTAAAACTGCCGCCCAAGTCTGGGAAGCTTCAGGTTTCCATGTCATCACGTGACAGGGAACGATCGCCCAAGTTTGGGGAGCTTCGGGTTTCCATGTCGTCGCGCGACAGGGAACGACTGCCCAAGTCTACCGAACATGGGGATTTCAATTCCATGGCATGACGGAAACCGTGATCTCGGGGTCTTCCATGTCCCACCATGATAGAAACCGCGACCTCGGTGCAGGGAACTCAGGTTTCCATGCTGCGGAGTGACAGAGAACCTCCCAAGTCTGTGGAACCCGGGGGCTTTCTGTTTCGTCGCATGAGGGAAACCGCCTAGTTCTGGGAACCTCTGGGGTCTCCATCTCCCGCCTGGGCGAAAACCACAGCCCCAGCGTGGGGAACCTGGGTTTCCATGTCGCAACACGACTGAAATCGCCAAAGTTTATGGAACTCATGGTTTCCATGTCGTGGAACGATGATGAACCTCCCAAGTCTTGCGAACTCGGGGTTTCCATTTTGGGCAAGGTGGAAACCGCTTGCCTGGTCTGTCTCTGGAATTTGGGGTTTCCATGCCTCGTTGTGATGGGAGCCATCCAAGTGCGGGGAAAGCAAGGTTTCCCTGCCCTGCCGTGATGACAGCTGCCCAAGTGCGCGTGAAATCTAGGGTTTCCATGTCCCATCGCGCTGGAAACCTCTACCACGTACGCGGGGGGGTATTAGGTATTCGAGTTGGGAGCACCTGAGAGAGTCGAGAGACCAAACCCATAGTACGGGCACTCACATTTGGTTATATGCGACTCGGGTGAGCCTTCGGTTATATACGAAGTCTTGGCATGGAATTTGCTTATGCACAACGATGATGAGTGCACTCATAGCGGGTGTGCCATGTTGGGCATGGCGCACGCCCCGTGATACCTGCACGATGGGCGAGTCACCAATGGGAGGCACGCGGGAGACCCTTGTTGGGTGCCCAGATGAAAGAGGTGATCATGTGTGGACGAGGGCAGATTTGTGATGTGCGGCAATGGGTATAATCAGCTAGGTGCTGGAGCTGACCCATGGGTGTGATGATGCACATGAAGGGATGCGGCGGTTCGTTGGAATGGGGTGTGTCGAGGTTATGTGCTAGGTCAGCCAGGCATGCATGTTGATGGAGCCGACCCTCGTTGTCCCTGAGAGACATAGCCCTTGGGTGAAAGGATGTGTATAAGTAAGGAGGATGGCATTCGATGAAGGGACATCGAGCTCAGACTTCCACATTGCAGAACAAGTGCGAAGGAAGGAGTTGGGCGAAAATGAAAGGAAGAGAATGACGTGGGTAAGAGGGCCGCACCGGTCGGCGGATTACAGAGGGAAAGTCGGACTTGGTAGCATGGACAGGTAGAGCGGGGTGGGATACCATCTGGGGAGGCAAGATGCACTGCATGCGGGCCATGTGCCCTCACTATGGACCACACCGACGGGCAGATTTTGGGCACCGCGGAACGGAAATTCGGGTGGGCAGGTTCGCAGTTTAGGTGTGGAGTTGTTTTGTGCAGGCCGTGGGCAGTGTAGCACGACCACACGACACGAGGTTCAGTGTCTGGGATATATTATTGATGAATGGTGGGTGCATGTGGATATAGCCAAGATCCAATTCATTTGGGATTGGACAACCCCAAACACTCTAAGAGAGCTCTGCAACTCTCTGGGTCTTGCCGACATCTATTGTAGGTTCGTGTTATGGACATGAGACTTCTGATTTTTCACTTCTCTACAAAAGCCACTGAGAATTCAGCAACACATACCATACACACTTGGAGGGTTAGCAAGTTCCATATTTTCACCTCAAGGATGCACTGTTATGCCACCTGGGACACCTTTGTGTTCCTTCAAGCGAGCGTTACAAGATGATCTGGGAAGCACACTATAGTTGTGTTGAGGTTGAGAAAATAGTGTAAGTACTACAAAAGTATTTATGGTAAGTTATTTTCGCTGCATTGTTAAGAACACTTATTGGAAAATTGACTGAGTGTTGAAAGAATAATTGAAGATAAATTTATGGTAAGTTATTTTCATTGCATTGTTAGGAACACTTAATGGAAAATTGACTGATTGTTGAAGTAGGCGCAGACCATGTACTCAAGTATTAGTAAAAGGAAAAAGTACGGCAGTGCAGCACCCACTTATGCATGGTTGAAATACTACCACTAGGATAGGAGGGTGACATGGGGTCTCCAGTTCCTCCTCCACAAAAGTTTCCAAATTGTGGGGAACCCAGGGATTCCATGTCTCGCCTTGTCGAAAGCATCCCAAGTGCAGAAAATTTGGGGTTTCCATGTCTCATCGCGATAGAAATCGCCCCAGGTGCAGTAAACTTGGTGTACATCGAGTCTACAACCTCACATCAAGACAAAGGCTCGGTCGGTCAAGAGAATGAATGTTTCTTCATTGGTAAAGGATCTCGCTAAGAATCAAAGGTTGGAGTCTCTTCTAGAGCTAGTCCACCATGGACTATCAACATTGAAAGAAGGACACAGTGTTGAGGAACGAAGTGCCGAAGAAACAAAGTGCAGAGAGGAGGAAGGACTCGACTTATTCTGGGAGGATATCATTGTCAAGGGTCTAGGGCTTCGTAATGACCAATAAGAAGCTTCAATAAGAGAAATTTACGAAAGGGTTTTCCTCTTTGAGAGAGAGAGGTTTTTCCTTGGTAGAGAGCCAACATCTTGTGTTCTTGTTCTTATGTTTTTGGCACTAGTTTGATGAAAGTAAACACACATGCATTAATAAGAAGATTAATATAACACGATAAATTGTAAAAGTGCTTTGCAAATTGTTATCAAGTCTATAATAATCATGCTATACCCCATTGCCCCAGATTCTTCAATGCGGTATCAGAGCTAAGGTGACACATCGAGGAAAGGGAATCTCAAGAACATACGCAAGGTTGAAGCATCAAGCCAAGAAGTCTCAATCACATCAAGGAAAAGAAGGTCTACCATCATCATTCATCATGGAAGACTACAAAGCAAGAAGAAATGCCTTGTATAAAGGCACCTACGAGGAGAACAAATCAAAGAGGGACCTACATCAAGCTACACCATCTTGAAAAATGAAAGGCACTACGAGTCAAGTCATCAAGCAAGTCCATTTGAAGAAAGCAACTTGAACAACATCAAGGTCTAAGGAAGGCAAGTCGTCAAGTCTTCAAGAAGAAAGAAAGTTCACTACATCTCAAACTCTATCAAGTAAGTATATGTCCCCTTCTGAGTATACCTCAGTGTCTTTTTGCAAGGAAAGTAACAAATTGGTTGGGACCACCACACGTCTAAATTCCAACGATTTGGATGCCAAGAATATGGATGCTACAAAAGGGATTGTCCTAAACTTAAGAAGGACAACAACAAGAAGAGAAAAAGGGAAGAAGCTCATGTAACTCAAGAGGTGAAAGAAGACAAAAAGAAGCAAAAGAAGGAAGATCCTCCTATGACTAAGTCAACCTCTTTGCTTAAAGTCTTCTTTCAAAGGGGGTAGAGGTCTCATTAGGGGTCCCATTTATGGGATTTAAGAGAGGATGATACATAGGCGAGAGAAGATGAAGCAAGAAAGGCTACACCAATCAAGGAGAACTATCAAATAAAGCCAAGATTATAAAAGAATAATCAAGATGAGGTATGTATGCATCAAAGTTTAGGTCATGTCATCATATATATTGATTGGGCCATGGGAAAAGTTATAAAATCACGATCAAGAATAAAAGGATCTCTTTCGCCAATGACATGCTCGGAGGCGTGTACTACAGTGGAGTAAAGGTCAACACGAAGAAGTGCTCCCATAAGGAGTATAAGGTGGTTGACTAATCAATCCAAGAAGAAGCAAATGAAGAAAGAGATCAAGCATGTGAAGAACATCACGCTCACAAAGAATAACTATTTGACAAGATTCCTCAACATCTCTTGAAAGAAGGCATGGCAGCTCTGACAAAGGAAGGAAAAGATAAAGGACCCTTGATACCTACGAAGGCCTTGGAGATAGTAAGGTGCATATAACTTATTCAAGTATACAAATATGTCATGGTGAAGAGGCCATCCAACAAAAGCACCATTTGGTGTTGAAGCAATATCACGATGAAGTCATGAAGGGCCACAAAATCAAAGTATGGGAACAAGCAAGCACAACTAAGCATCAATGTGATAAGTATTATGAAGGATAGACAAGATGACAAAGGAGTAGCTAGATGACAAAAAGGACCTGATATATATGAAGAAGGCCACTTTCCACGAAGGGAGCAATGACATGACAAACCAGGAGGGAAAGTGATCGATGGTTGGTACCCTACCAGGAAGAAGTTCAAACAAAGACTTCATGACATCGAAGGAAAGAAGGAGATCAAGCGGTTGAAGGACCCACGAAGAAGACATTGTTGATGAATTGATAAGTCCCTAGCTAAGAGGGAGTTCTAACAAGTTCCCAACTACAAAGGAGCTTGGGCAAGTTCCTTGGCAGAGGAAAATTAGGCATGTCTTCCTCAATCAAGGGGAAGAGATAGACACAACATTCTTGTCTTCACTTGGAAAGAAAGAACGGGAGGATTGGGTAATTGTTTGACGTCTGATGCTCTCTGAGGATGTGTAGGGAATCCAAGACAAGGATAGGCAAGAGGAGTGGTATTCTTTGAGGGCTGGGAACCCAAGACAAGAATTGTCATAGAAGGTCATACTCAAGGAACACCTGGGTGGGTGTGTACCTTTAGAGACAATTACTAAGGTGTTTATAAGCCATTGGCCTTGCCAACATTGTGCTTTGATCTTATGAGAGATAAAGCTGTTGGTCAACGCCTTGCTATGAATAATGTTGGCTAATATGATGCTATAATAGATGGGTTGCCAATCCGATTTCTCTTATGTGAATTATTCAAGATTGAAAAATAGCCAAACACCTTGTAATGATTTATGAATACCTCCCTAGTTAAGAGGGGGTGTTGAAGAAAGTGTAACTGGGTTCGGTCTTCATAAATGTACTTTTGATATTTGTATTTATTCAACAAAAGAATTATATATATATATATATATATATTATATATATATATATATATATATATATATATATATATAGATATATATATATATAATTTATCATTGAGTTTCTTGCTCACTGAAATAGGACTAGCACATATTAAAGTGTTATAAAGAGTCAAAAGAAAATGTTGAAGACGTTAAGGGCATGTTAGATGAGGTATATTTATGTATTAGATTCAAAGATATTCCTACCCTCGTGCCTTCGTTCGGGTCATGCACTCATTCAAACCCCAAGTTTCCTTCGGGCGGGCCGAGTCATTGTGTGTCGTGCCGTGTGTGGGTGCCCAGGCACACGTGGCTGTGCTAAAAATGCTAAGTCATGACCACCCGTGTGCCTTCTTTGTTCGGGTCATGCAGCCATGGAAACCCAAAATTTCGTTTGGGCAATTCGGGTCAGCTCGCCTAGGGCGGTTCGGGTCATGTCGTGCCATGTGTGGTTGCCCCATTACACGTGGTCATGCCAAAAATTATAAGTCGTCACTGCCCAGCTGTCTTTTGCATGATTGTGCGGCCCATTTTCTCGACACTCCCTCGGGCCTTAGTTCGATTCGTGCACCCATGGAAAGCCCAAATTTCGTTCGGGCCGTGCACACATGGAAACCCCAAATTTCGTTCGAGTTGTTCGGGTCGTGTCGTTTGTGGGTGCCCGTGCAAATGCGTTTGGGTGAGTCGGGTCGAGTCATGCCGTACCATGTGTGGGTGCTCAGGAACATCTGGCCATGCAAAAAATGTTAAGGTGTGACCACCTGTGTGCCTTATGCATGTTCACGCAACCCATTTTCCCGACGCTCCCTTGTGCCATTGTTCGGGTCATGCACCCATGGAAACCCCAAATTTCGTTCGAGCGGGTCAGGTCATGCCATGCGTGGGTGTTCGGGAACATGTAGCAGTGCCAAAAATGCTAAGTCATGACCCCTGGTGTGCCTTATACACGTTCGTATGGCCCATTTGCCCGATGCTCCTTTGTGCTTTCGTTAAGGTTGCGCACCCATGGAAACCCCAAATTTCATTCGGGTTATGCATATAAGGAAACCCCAAATTTTTTTCAGGTTGGGTTGTGTCATGTCATCTGTGATTTCCCATGAAAACGTGTTCGGGCGGGTCGAGTCGGCTCACCCAAGGCCATTCGGGCCGTGTCGTGCTGTGTGTGGGTGCTCGAGCACACGTGGCCGAGCCAAAAATGCTAAGTCGTGATCGCCCATGTGTCTTCTACATGTTCGTGCGACCCATTTTGTTGATGCTCCCTCATGCCTTCATTCGAGTCGTGTGCCCATAGAAACCCCAAAATTTCGTTTGGGTCGTGCGCCCATGGAAACCCAAATTTCATTCGGGCGGGTTGGGACGTGTCGTGTGTGGGTGCCCATGCAAACGCTTGGGGTGGGTCAGGTTGGGTCGGGTTGGGTCATGTCGTGTCGTGTGACAGCAACCAGGGCACACGTGGCCGTACAAAAAATGCTAAGTTGTGACCGGGGGTGGGCTTTGTCCACGATCGTGCTGCTCGTTTGCCCGAATCTCCCTTGTGCCTTCATTTTGGTCATGTGTTGGAGCCCATGTAAACTCATTCGAGCGGGTCGTTTGCCATGTAAACTTGTTCAGGCAGGTCATTTGAGGGCGCCCATGTAAACGCATTTGGGAAGGTCATTTGCCATGTAAACTCATTCAGGCGGGTCATTTGAGGGCGCCCGTGTAAACTCGTTTGGGCGGGTCGGGCGAGAGCGTCCATGTAAACTCGTTCGGGAGGGTCGGGAGAGGGCGTCCGTGCAAACTCGTTCGGGAGAGGGCGTCCATGCAAACTCGTTCGGGCGGGTCATTCGAGAGAGGGCATCTGTGCAAACTCGTTCGGGCATGTAAGGACCTGCGGTTCTTACTACATGCTCTGGCATGAAGTGCGACCTGCCATTTGATGGAAAATTTGAGCTCTTCCAAATGTGCGATTACTTATGCGCATTTGTGAGGAGGAGAACACATTTATATGGCGTATAGCATGTGCGTAGGCCAACTTGATGGTTAGGGGCTTATGCGATGAAGCGTGGGCGTAGGGAGGTCGGCTGGGAAAGCCACCACCACGCCCTACACTTGGTATAAGTTGGGGAATGCGTGGAGGTATTCCATCATTACACAATCGCTCATCGCTCAAGAAGAAGTGCGCAGAACAGGTGCAGGTAATGCATCAAGGAAGGAGGGCACAGATTGGTGATGCGCCCAATCTTGGGCAAAGCTGCACGGAGGAACGCACATCTTGGACTTGGGTGGAGGGTGCGGGCAGAGCGCCCAACGGTTGGGTGAGGGCGTGCATGGGTGTGTGGTGCCCGCTTTGTGCGACGACTTGGTACGGGTGTCTTAGGTGACTTGGGGAGCGCCCGCCTGTCGTGCAAGTGTGCACGAAGGAGAGTTGGTTGACACGATGAAGGCATGGAGAAGGGTGTGGGTGCGCCATGCACAACAAAATGGTGGAGATGAAGGTTGGAACCGGAGGTCGTAGAGTTGGGCAGGCGATACTACGTGCTATTTCACACGATTTGGGCAGTTGCCAAGGGTTGGCAAGTGGGACTGCGTGTGGGTAGGTGTACACGGTTTGGGTGTTTTTCGACCAAACAAAGTGTGAACCAGGGAAGACATGCGACGAGGTGAACGACGATTGGTGAGTCGTGCGGCGACCGTGCGGAGGTGCCAACGAGCTGGGCAACCGAGTTTGCCGAAGTTGTAAATTTGGCTAAGTATGAATTTGGAGTTTCCCAAGGACTTAGTCTATACTTTGTAAAAGTGAATATTGTATAATATATTGATATCAGGTGGACTCATATTGCAGGGAGTTTCCCCTCCCTTTATACTGTTGTGCATTTCTCTTGTATAATGTTGTTGATAATGAATGTGTATGGGTGTTCATTGGTATAAAGGCACATTAATAATACTTGGTAATGAAAATAAAACTAAGTATGGATTGTTAAGGAGTAGTCTACAATTGTTTTGGTGA
Organism: Pinus taeda; assembly: GCA_000404065.3. Classification (NCBI taxonomy): domain Eukaryota; kingdom Viridiplantae; phylum Streptophyta; class Pinopsida; order Pinales; family Pinaceae; genus Pinus; species Pinus taeda. The sequence goes on along the minus strand of APFE031416711.1, from coordinate 26,739 downwards.
AAAGAAAATGGTTGGTAGTGTTGCACCTCCCCTAGCATGGCTGAAAGAATACCGTAGGCTTGGGTGCGTGGAAGTTGGTATCAGAGCAGGCTGATGACCAGGTTGACAATGAAGTGCTGATCCCACTACACTATCGTGAGTTGGTATCGGAGCTGATATTCATGTTGATGACAGTGGAAGCAGGTACTTGCAGGTGAAGGAAGCTGATTTCACAGACAGGTGGAACAAGGGTTGGTTCATGGTTGCAGGGAACTTGGTGAAGCTGGTGAAACAGGTTTAGCAGGGGTGAAGCTTAGTGCTTGGGCCAAGCTGAACGATAAGGCATGGCAAGTTTGGAAGAATGCAAAGGGAAGCTCTTGCTTACCTTATACAGGTTGAAGCGGATGAAAGAAGAGAATCCCCGAATTCAAGAGGAGCTTGTAGTCTTGGAAAAGAATGTTGAAGATGAACTTCTTCAACTTGGATGGACAATGGAGCAAGATGAAGTTGCAGATTGTACTGACAAGGAAGAGGAAGCCGTTATAGTTGAAGATGTTGCAGACATGATCATGATGGAGGATGAACTTGAGATTGATCAAGTTGGACCAGGATCGTGCAGTTTGCAGACATGGATGGATGAGGATACTCACATGGAGGAACCTCATGATGATGATGATGAAGTAAGTATTGATACTTGTGTTTCACTTGAGCATTTGGTAGATGAACCGTATGCAGGGAAGAGCAACACCAGGTTGCCAATGCAGGGGAGCATCTTACCATGGATGACTATGATGAGATCTTGTATGGAGAAGCAAGGATTGTTGATTGTTGCAGGACTTTTTGGGGTTGTTTATGACCTTATGGTAGAAGGTACAAAGGCCCGTGACAAGGGAGGAACATGATGATTGTTGCGAAGGAATGGGTCATGCTTTAGTAACATTGGCTAAGTGCCCGGCATGACTCATGGATAGATTGGAGGGCACACTTTTGGGTGGACTTCTCATGGACGAGACCAAGAGCAAGTCCTGGTGGAACCTTTAGTGGGGGAGCTATGATGAAGAGACTCAAGTGATGATGATATGGTTGAGTGACCGAGTTCACTAGACCAAAGATTACAAACTTGGATGGGGATGACCGATTGTTGTGATGGGTCTACTTGGTTGGATTACATGGCAACTTAGTCATGGACATTAGGTTGGAGACATGGAGCATGGCAGTCTTATGCAGGGACATTATGTGGGAGCACTTGTAGAGGTGTCACTATGGGAATCCAATGAGGAGTGCCAAAGCAGGTATGTTGTGCAGGTAGATTTTCTAGTGTGACATGGAGATGTTTTATGTATGAGCTGATGGAGAGGTTGTGCACTCTTGTACAACAAGGCCATGGACTTGGATGGAGTTGTGAGTAGACTATGGGGCATTTCTACTACATGCAGAGCTGAGGCATCTTGCAGAAACCTTTGGGCCGAGACTTGTATGCTTGCTGAGATGTTGGTTGGGGATGGCTTATGGAGCTCATGATGACATGAGGTTGTGACTTTTGGGGTCTTCATATATGGTGGACTTGGAGGATCTAATGCATTGAGGAGCTGAGGTCAGAGACTTTGATGCAGGATGGGGTGCATACTTTCAAGTACATGCATGGGGATGGCTTGAAAGAGTGACTTGATGTAGAGGATTGATATGAGGCACTTTGGAGTGATGGAGTTACGACGATGATGATGCCTTGGTGGCAACACTTGGGCATGGGTTGAGCCGAGACTCAACTACTTTTTACACATGGGAGCTGATTGATCTACGATCATGGGTAGCACATGGATAGATGAGACAAGTGTATACTTGTTTCTATGGCAGACTTGGGGGATGACACATTGCAGATATGATGGAGGTTTCTTCATGGGCCTGGATGTGACACACCGAGAGTTGGAGTTTGATGAGATGGTCTCTTCATATTGAGGAGGCACACATATGGATGATGTTGGGATAGATGTGGCTAATTTCATGCAACACATTGACACCAAACATCATGGACAACATGTTGCAGATGAGATGAGGACTACTTCATGGACCTGAGCATGGATTACACTTATATGGATGCATTCTTGATCAAGTTGAGGATGTGATGGGATGTTTTGATAAATGACTGATGGTGGCATGAGGATGTGCATTCTCATGGTTTGAGCGTGATGGTTGGATTAGCTACCCAACTAGTTTAGACATGGGGGTTAACAGTGTGCAGAGGTGTGTTAGCATTGTGTTGGAGTATCATGGCAGCAGTTCACATGGGATGACACATGATGAGGTCGACACGATGTTGCAGTAGGCATGTAGCTTGAGATGGAGGGGCCAGCCTTCCACGATGGAGAGCAGCATGTGGAGATTGTGACAGGGTGGTCGATGGTCATGGATTGAGATGATTTCCAATATATGACATACTGATGGGGTGTATACCTTGGTATGGTGATCTTGGTGACAGATCATTGCTAGGATGGTATGTTTTTGAGGACGACAACGACTTTAGGTGGAGGAGGATGTAAGGACCTACGGTTCTTACTACACGCTCCATCATGAAGTGCGACCTGTGGTTTGATGGAAAATGTGAGCTCTTCCAAATGTGCGATGACTTATGCGCATTTGTGAGGAGGAGAACACATTTATATGGTGTATATCATGTGTGTAGGCCGACTTGATGGTTAGGGGCTTATGAGATGAAGCGTGGGCATAGGGAGGTCGGCTGGGCAAGCCACCACCACACCCTACACTTGGTATAAGTTGGGGAATGTGTGGAGGTATTCCATCATCACACAATCACTCATCGCTCAAGAAGAAGTGCGCAAAATAGGTGGAGGTAATGCAGCAAGGAAGGAGGGCGCAGATTGGTGATGCGCCCAATCTTGGGCAAAGCCACACAGAGGAACACACATCTTGGACTTGGGTGGAGGGTGCGAGTGGAGCGCCCGACGGCTGGGTGAGGGTGTGCATGGGTGTATGGTTCCATCTTTGTGTGACGACTTGGCACGGGTGTCTTGGGTGACTCAGGGAGCACCCGCCTATCATTTAAGTGTGCACAAAGGAGAGTTGGTTGACACAGTAAAGGCGCACGGATGGGCGGCCAGGTGTCGGCGCATCGTGCACAACAAAACGGTGGAGACGAAGGTTGGAACCGGATGTTGTAGAGTTGGGTAGGTGGTACTACGTGCTGTTTCACACGATTTGGGTGGTTGCCAAGGGTTGGCAAGTGGGACTGCATGTGGGTAGGTGTACAAGGTTTGGGCATCTGTGGACCAAATGAAGTGTGAACCGGGGAAGACGTGCGACGAGGTAAATGACGGGTTGGTGAGTCATGCGACGACCGTGCATAGGTGCCGACAAGCTGGGCAACCGAGTTTGCTGAAGTTGTAAATTTGGCTAAGTATGAATTTGGGGTTTCCCAAGGACTTAGTCTATGCTTTGTAAAAGTGAAGATTGTATAATATATTGATATCAGGAAGACTCATATTGCAGGGAGTTGCCCCTCCCTTTATACTATTGTGCATTTCTCTTGTATAATGTCGTTGATAATGAATGTGTATGGGTGTTCATTGGTATAAAGGCACATTAATAATACTTGGTAACAAAAATAAAACTAAGTATGGATTGTTAAGGGGTAGTCTACAATCATAAGTATTGGTGAAAAGAAAACAGTTGGTAGTGTTGCACCTTGCCTAGCACGGTTGAAATACTACCGTAGGCTTGGGGGAATGACAGGGCGGGTCGGGTGAGGGCATCCATGAAAACTCGTTTGGGCGAGGGCGTCCGTACAAAACTCATTTGGGTTGGTCATTCGGGTGAGGGCGTCTGTGCAAACTCATTCAGGCGGGTCAAGCGAGGGCATCTGTGTCAACTCGTTCAGGTGGGTCGGGCGAGGGCATCCGTGTCAACTCGTTCGGGCTGGTCAGGCAGGGGCGTCTATGTAAACTCATTTGGGCGAGGGTGCGCCCAAGCACACAAGCTCTTATTAAAAATGCTAAGCTGTGACTTGGGGTGGCCTTTGTGCACATTTGTGAAGCTCATTTGCCTTGCTCTTCGTTGTCCCTTCGTTTCGGTAGTGTGGGCGCCCATGTAAACTCGTTCGGGCAGGTCGGGCGAGGGCGCCCGTGTCAACTCGTTCGGGCAGGTCGAGTGAGGGTGTCTGTGTCAACTCGTTTGGGCGAGGGCGTTCGTGTAAACTCGTTTGGGTGGGTCAAGCAAGGGCGCGCCCAGGCGAACGAGCCCATATAAAAAATGCTAAGTTGTGACCTGAGGATGGCTTTGTGCACATTCGTGCAGCTCGTTTTCCCGGCTCTCCCTTGTCCCTTCGTTTCTGTCGTGCGGGCGCCCATGTAAAATTGTTTGGGTGGGTCGTTTGAGGGCGTCTGTGTCAACTCGTTCGGGTGGGTCGGATGAGGGCGTCCGTGTGAACTCGTTCAGGCGGGTCGGGCAAGGGCGTCCGTGTGAACTCGTTCGGGCGGGTCGGGCGAGGGCGCGCTCGTGTCAAAAATGCTAAGTTGTGACCCGAGGTTGGCTTTGTGCATGTTAGTGGAGCTCGTTTGCCTAGCTCTCCCTTGTCCCTTCGTTTCGGTCGTGTGGGTGCCCATGTAAACTCGTTCGTGCGGGTCATTTGAGGGTGTCCGTGTCAACTCATTTGGGCGGGTCGGGCGAGGGCGTCCGTGTGAACTCGTTTGGGTGGGTCGGGCGAGGGTGCGCACAGGCAAACGGGCTCGTATCAAAAATGATAAGTTGTGGCAAGAGGTTGGCTTTGTCCACGTTTGTGCAGCTCGTTTTCCCGGCTCTCCCTTGTCCCTTCATTTCGGTGAGTCGTTTGAGGGCGTGTGTGTCAACTCGTTCGGGCGGGTTGGGCGAGGGCGTCCGTGTGAACTCGGTCGGGTGGGTCGGGCAAGGGCGTGCCCGAGCGAACGAGCCCATATCAAAAAATGCTAATTTGTTACCCAAGGTTGGCTTTGTGCACGTTCGTGCAACTCATTTTCCCGGTTCTCCCTTGTCCCTTCGTTTCGGTGAGTCGTTTGAGGGCGTGCATGTGAACTCGTTTGGGCGGGTCAGGTAAGGGTGTTCCCGGGCGAACGAGCCTGTATAAAAAATGCTAAGTTGTGACCCGAGGTTGGATTTGTGCACGTTCATGTAACTCGTTTGCTCGACTCTCCCTTGTTGCTTCGCTTCGTTTCGGTCGTTTGGGCGCCCATGTAAACTCGTTCGAGTGGGTCGTTTGAGGGCATGCATGTGAACTCATTCAGGTGGGTCAGGCGAGGGTGTCCGTCTGAACTCGTTTGGGTGGGTCGGGCAAGGGCACGCTCGGGCGAACGAGCCAGTATCAAAAAATACGAAGTTGTGACCCGAAGTTGGCTTTGTGAACGTTCGTGCAGCTCGTTTGCCCAGATCTCCCTTGTCCTTCCATTTCGGTGAGTCATTTGAGGGCGTGTGTGTGAACTCATTCGGGCGGGTCAGGCAAGAGGGCGTCCATGTGAACTCGTTTGGGTGGGTCAGGCGAGGGCGCGCCTGGGCGAACGAGCCCGTATCAAAAAATGCTAAGTTGTGACCCAAGGTTGGCTTTGTGCACGTTCGTGCAGCTCGTTTGCTCGGCTCTCCCTTCTCCCTCCATTTCGGTGAGTCATTTGAGGGCATGCGTGTGAACTTGTTCAGGTGGGTCGGGCGAGGGCATCTGTGTGAACTTGTTCGGGCAGGTCGAGCGAGGGCACACCTGGGCGAACAAGCTCGTATCAGAAAATGCTAAGTTGTGACTCGAGGTTGGCTTTGTGCACATTCGTGTAGCTCCTTTGCCCGGCTCTCCCTTGTCCCTCCATTTCGGTGATTCGTTTGAGGGCGTGCTGATCCAAACTTAGGTAGGAACGCAACAAATTGCAGAGATAACCATATACACAAAGATGCAGCGGAAATAATACTTCATTTCATTAATGGAAAATACTGAAATATGCTTACAACCAGAAATGGAAATAAACCAGCTAGGGCGATGGCAGCTTATCTCTGAGAAGAGATGTGTGGCTACATGCCTCTGAACTGTGTTACAATGAGGCTCGAAGGCCTATTTATTGTTGAGAAACAATGGAAAAACCCTTCACATTCCAAAACCTAACCCTGGAAGATGAAACGCCAAATTGTGGGCCCCGTTTTTGGGTAAGTTGGTACATCAACTTCCCGGGGTCGCGAATTGGTCGTCTTATCTCCGTTTGACGCGCATGATAGCCCGTTGGAAAGATCTCTCCGAGGACTACGACGGAAAAGACGATTTTTTTTGAAAACTCGCTGGCGGTAGATTTCCCAAAAAACGTCTTTTAGGGCCTCAAAACGGCTCCAGAAGTTTAGGACCCAAAAAACTGCTAAAAATAGTAAATTGTGCTATAATTAAGGAAACTGAAAAAAACTACACGAAGCACTAGAGGGGATCCAAGTAGAATTAGTGGGTGGCCACCAATATCCACCTGGATGAAATGGGGGCCTTGGGAGGAAACCTCTATGAATTTATGGAGAGTAGTGATGGTTGGGGTCTCTGCAAGCTGTGGGGTTTCAGTAGGCAAGGGAGGAAGTTTGATGGTTGCAGAAGAAAAGTGCAAAGTTCCGGGAAGCTGAATGAGGCTAGGTTACTTGGGAAATGACTAAGTGTGAGATCAGTGTCACATATGTAAATAGTGATATGACTATACTATGATAGTACACTGACACTTAGTGACATGACATAGACCATCAAGAATGCATAAGACATACTTTTGTTGACGCAACAACCTTCGTGAAAAGAGTGTGTGAAGTGAGTGTGAAACATGTCTATGTGATGAGAACCACTCATGCCCACATAACTCCCTTGAACTAGAACAACATTACCTTTGTATGTTGAACCAAAACCCTTATGTCCAAAGGTGACACATGTTGCATAAAGGCGAGAATATGAACAACTCTTAAGATTGAGGAGGGGAAGCTTGAGATCATCGCCTTACCAACAAGTGATCAAGGACAAATGATCATAGGATCCTAGATAGGCTCTGAAATTTTCATGCGAGCCAAAAGTTTGGAGGGTGGTTGTAGCTGCTACAACATTAGCGACACACTAGTGGAACTCAAGCTCTCTGTATGGACCTTTCTTCATGAAAAATGAGTCTAACCCTTCTGGAAGTATTGTTCGATTCTTTGATCGTGATGGCTTCCACATTATCTTCTGTCAAAGGTGTTGTCCCTTTCATTCTCTTGATTAGTCAGCACACATTCCAAGCTAATTCAAATTAGTTATTTCAATTGGGGATGATGGCCATATTGATGCACAAGTGATATCACTGTCAAAGTTTAAGTTTCATTGCTCGTGTTTCTCCACTGGCGGCACGCCTAAACAATACCCCGACGGAGTCACGTAGGAACACAAGCATCGCTCCGCTGCTAGCGAGCCTGGACAATACCCTAGCGGAGTTACTTGCATCCCATTTCTACAAAAGAGTCCTTTCTCTTCTTCCACCTTATTCGTTTTTCATTTTTTTTCACTTTTTCAAGAACTGTGCGTAGGCACTTATTTATTTTAGAGGCAGAAGAGGGATCCTGACTTACTGAGAGTAGAAAAGGTTGTTCCTTTAGAGGTGTATGTTACGTATACCCCTGACATACATTTTAACATTCCCCCCCTCACCTTACACTACTTGAATGAGTTCACAAGGGTTAAACCAAAAGAATCGATTAGACAAGGCGATACTAGTTAATAGTGCAAGCGTTGTGTTTGAACCAAGACTCACTTTGAACATAACATATTTTCCATCAAACCATCATCGAATAAAGACAACAAGCTCTTCATAAAGAGAGATGACAATAGATAACCAAATATTGATAGTTGTACATGACCTCTTAGATTTCCCCAGCTTGTTTTGAGAGCCTCACACGATTTCATGAGAGGCTAACCTACGAGAACAAGAAAGGAAAGAAAACAAAAAGGAAAATTCAGAAGTAAAATGAAATAAAACCAAGTAAGCAAGGTAAACAAGAAATCAAACCAAAAAGAAAAGTAAGGAAAGACAACAAAGACTACTCCCAGTCCTATGCTAAACAATGCATGGGCCTACTCATGTGAAGTGATATTTTCGATGCCGCCACTGGAACATTAGCTAGACCATGTTGGCAAAGGCATGGTAAACAAGAAATATATGCATCTAAGCTAGATAAAAATGAATATTTAACATTGAAGACCAATACACTCTGACTTTAAACACGTCCACAGAAACAAAAAGAATGAAAGCATAACACAAGCACTTTGCAAACTTAACATGGTGTTATGACACACTGTGTGCAGATGATAAGCATGCATACTATTTTGACTATGACAGAAAAGAAAACATGAGAAATAGAGAAAAATTATGCTTGGCAAGTGTGCATGCTTGCCATGTATGATTCATCTAGTGCATAAGCGATGGGATAATATGATTCTGGTGGAGGAAGAGAAATTTGTGTGTTGGATTGATATTCAGTGCATACACATGAGTGATGAGGAGGCTTGAGTGTTTCATAAATTTTCTAACCAGAATTGGAACTAAACTCAGGATATCGAGGGCCTAACATAACCATCAGCTCAAGCTAAAGTACCTTGATAACTTGTGTGGTTTCCGCTTCGTCAATAGATAGATCATTAGAGACTAGTGGCTTAGAAATATTAACAATGAGTGCATCAACATCATGATCAATTGACAAAATATAGAGATCATGACAACCATGATCATTGACATCCTCATTATTTGATGAATCATACAAAGTAGTAGATGAGGAGAAAGAATGTTCAACCTTTGTGTTTCCAAAAAAAGTAGATGAAAATTCAAGTGGGTTATCAATCAAACATTTTTCCTCTCCACTACCAAATGATGGACTAACATTAGGTGTGTTCTGCAAATGATCGGAACTATATACATCCATGGATGGATTTACACAAGGAAAATCAGATATAGGAGAATCATCAAATATGTCAAGAAATAGAGGAGGCGCAGACATAAAGACGTCATCCTTCATCATGGGTTCATGCTCAAATTCTTAATCGTACTCTTCATAAATGACAACACAGGTTGGTTGTACAACATCAATTCTGTCAATGCTTGATCCTCATTCACAACAATTGTAGAGCCTAGAATTGATGGAAAAAAGACAGTGTAATCTGGAGGATCAGTAGAATGTGAGGATGAAGGTTGAGGTAACAAGTGCATATCAAAACCCATGGGCTTCCCAACAAAATCTATCAAACAATTGAGAATAGTGAGGGTGGGAGCATGTACCAGTTGAAAAATCTTGTGTGCATGCTATCCCACATCAATTTGCGGTGGTGGAGCTATTTGATTAGAGGAAGGTGGACAATCACTTGTGACAAAAACTATGTCGACTTGAGATTGTACAACTCCATCACCAAAGTATGTTGAGAAGGGTTTGAAATTTTTATTCACTTTGGGCCAAATCAATTTATGAAAACAATATTAAAATATGTCCATAATATATTGGAATTTCATCTGCCTTTTCGAAGCTCCAAACATGAGTAAATGGAAGTGCTTCCAAAAATCCATAGGTGATTCATGCGGGACCTTGCATTGCTTTAATATTTTTTTTATCAAGAGCTTCAGGATCAAAATTATGGAAAAGAGATTTGATTAGATAAATGAATTGCGTAAATGTGTGCACACAATTGCGAAGCAAGTTGTAGCACCAATGTTCCGGGAATTCACGAAGTGTGTACGTAAGTAGCATACTAAGCTCTACTTCATCAAAATCTTCCTCATTTCCCAAGAATGCAAGAAAGTCATGTATGTGCTTAGGCCATGCCACTTGGTCTTCACTATCCTATGTGAGTTCTGACAATTATTAAAAGAACTACTTTGTAACTTCAAAGGAATATGTGTTAGACAAACATCACGGAGGGTTAAGTAAAACAATATGGATGATAGATGTACGAAGATTTAAAATGGGATGTTGAGGACTCATATTTTCATCTGGCCCACCTTATAGTGCCATAAATATTGGCAGTGTTGGACCCACCAACATTCAGGGGATCTCCCCTGTATGAAGTCCCAACTATACCTCACACCCTTTTGTGTAGGAGTTCCATACAGTGCTATGGTCTGGTTGCAATTATCTTAAAGCTATGCCTTATCTCTTGCTTATTAGCACATGAGAGTGGTTTACTTTTTCTTCAAACAACGAGGTCTGCATGCCTAGTGAGTGCCTAATTTCGCTTGTGTCAAGGTTCTTTCACTGTAGAGGGAGAAGGGTGAGAGTGATTCTCTAGTCAAAATGGAATAGTCCCTACTCTGTTAGAGACACACAACACAGTAGGATATGGGAAACTTTCAGCAGAGTAGGCCACATGGATGTGACCATCACAAACACACAGTGAACATATAGAACATATACCCACTTGAATAATCCACACAAGAGTGATGGTCATTGTAGCAAGTTTAAGATAATGAATATGTTGAGTGTTTGGTGAAATAGTCCACATGGGTGAGACAACGTTAGAAACTGATACAACACACTTTTGAAAGCATATGTACTAGAACAAGAAAAACAGTTCGACTATCTTAATACAGGTTAAAGTAACATGCATTATAAGCATCCAAACAATAGTCTTACAAATGAATACAATATGTCTAAAAACATTCTGGCCAGTTAAAAGGCTTGTGAATTAAGTGAAAGTTCCAAGACACATCTGTACACCATTACAACACTAACCCTGATAATGGGGTGTTAGGGCCACTGCTCACTCCTCAAAGAAAATACTACAGACTCTCAAGACTATGTGGGAGGAGCCAAGGTGAAAATTCCTTTGCATGTACAAATGAGGTGTATATATAGCCAAGGGGGAAACTGACTGTTGTGACTGTTCATCTTCCCTCATGGGTATTTGAGTTACATGACTCTTTGAATTCATGTGCGAGCCTATTAGACTTCCATATTTCATTACATTGATTACACAATTATCAGAAAAAGTAGTGATGTGTCTAAGGAGACTCATGACACAACTCAACATCATAGTACAGGTATACACATGTTTCTTGTGTTGCTCGTGTTGATTTGTTGTGCTTCTGAGTGATGAGTGTGCCCATGGTTTACCATAGCTTCACCTCCATATGTAAGGTTGCACAGACTCTTTAATGGTCTTCGTGTTCACTTGATAGTTCATCCATGTGCATGTGTCTCCTTCGCTTGCTACTTGGTAATATTCGTTTGTTCATCCAACCATGAGAAAGTCTTCAAGCATGCACTCCTTGTTGATCACGTTCGTCATCGCGCCATGTATCATCCATGTACTGTATTTGTAATCACTTATCATGAGATGACATCAAATCTAGAAATCACATAGTCTACCATGATGCATCATCTTTCATTTTAACATGTAGGTGACTGGGAGAGAGGACAAAGCTCTGAAACTATTCAGAGCACATTGCAGGGCGGGATGCTAGCTCCAGGGAACTATCGAGGAGTATTGGGTAGAGGTCACTCAAAGACTGAGATGAGAAGTCTGATAAGGAGAGAGGACAAGGCTCTCAAACTATGCAAAACAAATTTCAGGTCAAGATGATGGCTTCGGGGCACTGTCAAGGAATATTGTGCAGAGGTCACTGGGAGGCTAAGACGAGTAGTCTAGAACAAGAGTGACCATATGCGGGATGTGGCATGGTAGGAGGGAATAATTTAAAAAAAATTCCATGGATGAAGTGCAGGGAACAGGGAGGACACATGTAGTGAAAACTAGGCAGATTATCCAGGGAGTCTAGCAACATGCTGGACAGAACAGTGTAGAACTAGGAGTTAGCTTATAGGACATGTCTGCACAATTGTTACCTACTACCTCTGCAGATGAAGAATACCTTGTACATTTAGCGCATCTATATGAAAATCATTGTAATGTCATACTGGATAGCTAAGCTCTCCAGAAACATGTCAAAGCCCCATATGATCAAAACATTAATCCTCCTATATATTCAAAAGGTAACTTAGTCTTGGTTTATGATCAAGCTCATGACAAGCTATGTGTAGGGAAATTTGAGCCCATGTGGCATGACCCTTACATCATAAAATGCGTATTAGCTAAGGGTGCCTATGAGATGGTTGATTACGATGGTGTTCCTTTGGGAAAGCCCGTAAATTCTCTTTACCTAAACAAATATTTTGCATAAAAATTTTGGTGAATATTTTGTACATTATTTACCATTTTTTTAGGTATGTGTGATAACTAGTGGTTTTCACAGTTTCTGCTACTTCTCCTTCTTATCTCATTTTTACACTTGATTTGTAGATGTTTACGTTCTCTTAGACTTACATTGGCTATGCTGATGGTGCTAGTTGTAGTACTCAGAATTTATCTTCTGTAGCCTGGGTTATTTGTTCACCGAGTGACAAGCTAGTCTCTATTCATGGAGTATAGTGTAGTCATTTCATTTGGTATCTGACGTTTGATCGTTATGTTAGATTCACATCTCATGTTATTACATTTAAATGGTGTCTATTGAGTAAGGATTCCAACCATGTTAAGGGTATTTTTATGAGTCCATCTCTTGGAAAGGAAATTTTGTTACATCGAATATCAACACATTCTAAGATATTTAAACACATTGATAGATGCATTGGTGAATCATGTGTTAAATAGAAATTTCCAACACTTGTAAATTAAAAACAATATTCATTCATTTATTTATTGATATAAACATAGGTAAAAAGTAGTATATTTTTCATTAAAATAGAGTATGGGTATGTCTACAAAAACTGTCCTCCAAGGACATAAGGCCCCGTGGTATTTTATTTTCCAAATATGTTGGCACCAAAAAGTCAAAATTTTCCTCGAAAATAGAATAGCTAGGCATGATGATGATCATGATGACAGACGATAGCATGAGAAACTCGATGCAGAAAACGTATGAGAGGCCCTCAAACCCCAACTACATGTGTATAATAGGTTCGTAGAATTTCATCGGTCTCAGTCTCTTAGATGTTGGCAGTCAACCTCCCAAGGTTATGCTCAAATTCTGTTAGGATGTCATCTGTCTCTGGGTTCGCTACTGCAACTACTATAGGTTGGTCGCCTCGTCTATCGTACCGTCTCATCTCGGCTAGTTGGGTTGGACACACATCTGCACATGCATTTGAGATAGTTAGCCTTTGGAAACAAAAAACACTTAAAAGTTGAAAATTTTGAATGTATGTAAAAAAGAGAAATTCTTACTTAGATCATTCCACTCAGCTCTAGCTAGAAGTGGGATATCAAGATCGTCTGAGTAATCCATTCTGGCATACAAAAATTCCTCGATCAGAACAATATGCTGGCCCAATCAATAAAAAACCTTCACCATATACTTCACTATAGGCCCAGCACGTCCATGGAATGCAATTAGTGAAACCCACCTCATCATGTGTGGATCCCTTAAACTCCCCTCGTCTACCAAAATCTTATGTGTGCGAAGAATAGGAACCCTCTATAGGGAAAAAGAAATAAGAATGCCACCATAACCAAAATTTTTCAGTTTACCATCAGTATTGCCTCGCACTATTTGTATACCATGGATTCCCAACATTCCATCACCTTATGCATCTTTTCCCATGTGGCTAGATGAAGGGAAGCACTGCAACATAGTTTGCAAATAGTGAAAGGAATGGTCCTCGAGGGTATCATTTTGATGGAATGAAGTTTAATCCATCAATATTTGGGTGGTGCACCCATGCAAAAATTTCCTAGGTATACCCCTACTCTCAATCCAAATAGTGAAATATTGGCTCCCTAATGAGACTACCCAGTTAGGAAATAGATGTCATCGACATCAGCATTGAGCTGATGATCAAACAACACAAATCACTGTTCATGGAAATTCCAGGTCCTTACCAACCACATCATCAAATCTACCAAGGCTTTCATTATAGGCATAAGCCAATAGATGAATTTATGACATTAATTTTGGAAGTAATTCTGGGAGAAGGATCTTCTTCACATGAATCAAATAGAGTTGAAACCTGAAAGTTCTTAGAATTTTTCATTTTGTTCTTAGATTTCTCGATCACATAACCAATCATGCCATATGTGGCATGTGATCCTGGAAGAGATTATTATTTGGAGTAGATCAAGGTAAATATGTGATATTTTCATATAAAGTATGAGACTGAGTATAAACAAGATCAAGGTATTGAGCACGAGAAATTACCTGATCTTCAGTTACAACACCCCCTTTGGCCACATATTGAGTTATCACTGGTAATAGAGATTTTATGAACCATTCGGCCAAAATTTGGTCTGGAATGTAAACTTTAACTAGGTGATGTCTTCATATCTTTTTTTGAATGTGGTCTAAGATATGGGTGGAAATTGACTCTTCAAAGAATTCGAAAGTTCAGTTCCATTGTCATACTAAACGGGTAACTAAAAGTGGGTCAAAAAGGCTATAGCAAGGGAATTAAACATGTTGAAGGAAGTGCGTGGCAATTCTACATACCATTTGGGTGCCGAGTTGGTTAAGGTTTGTTGAAAAAGTCATAAATTTTCATTTAATGAGTTGAACACATGCCAGAGTTGGTAGGCCATGACATGGTTGGACGGATCTCTACTTGACTTAGCTTTGAATTTAGGAATATCACTGGGAAGCTTAGTAGGAATACCCAACCAAAAGGGTAAATAAAGAAGTGGATTATTGCTTAACCAAGAGAGGTGAGGCAAATCCAAAGTTGTAATGAGTGACAAATGACAACTAGGGTCCTGTAAAGGATATTGATAACCCTGAGGGGCCAATCCTGTATCGGGAGAAGGTTATCAAAGATATACTGGGATAGCTCGAGCAGTTGGAATTTTGACACCTCCCAGGTATCTAGGATGAGCCATACTATATTTCGGTTGAATAGGTTGTTGAAACTTATGACCTGGGTATGATTGATTCTAGAAGGGGAGACTCTGACCCATTTGACCTTGAACAAAAATCCCTTGAAAGGGTTGACTTTGCAAAGGTTGACCTTGGATAAATTGAGTTTGAAAAGGCGTGCCTTAAAAAAACTGACTCTAGGGTAAACTTTGGAAAGGTAGTCCTTGAAAAGGTACTTTTATGTATTTGATGCTAGGCTGAACAACATGTATTTGAGGTGCTGATGGAATCATAGGAATGGATTGAACACCAAATGTCTAAGGTAAACACTGAATAAGGGGTTTCATAGTATCTTTTGATGTGAGTGGAACAATTATCTCCGATACTCCTAGAATAGGAGTTTGAAGTGAACCTGAACCTAGGTTCTGAATGGTCATTGGCATGGGAGACAGCGCCACAGTTTGATGAGTACTCAGGGCGAGTTGCTAAAGTGATTGCTAGGCAAGTTTCAATGGGTTAGCTTGGATGGTTGGTTGGAATTGAAAAGGCATACATTCAAAATGAATTTGTTACATAGGTTGTCCAAGAGCTTGGCCACATTGATACAAAGGCACTTGAGAAACAACAAGAATTGATTGTAAAGAAGGGTTCCAGATTGTATTCAATCAAGTGTAAGGAATTCCAATGGCGGGTTGAGGCATAACAGGCTGAAAAAACTAGTTTGAGGCATTTGAATATAATTAAAGTAGTTTTCAACGAGAGGTTTCCACTTAGCTGCAGGATAAGGTACACCAAAATGTTGTCATTCGAGCAGAGGATATGACTATTTCCCCCTAGATGAATAAGAACCACATGTTGGGTTAGCTTCTGGACTACCAACATTACCAGAAAGCATATTAATGACTTGTTCAGATGCACAAACTTCATTGGTAGGGTTAATTACACCAGTTGACATGTTTGAAGATGAGTTCGAGGAAGAAGCTCCTGAATAAACTCCTACAAGAGAGTGATATCCAGATGGTAAAAAAACTCTGGAGAAGTCGAAAACATGGATGTACCTAGTGTAGTACTTCTAGGAATCATTATGGACCAGTCAAAACCTGGAGCGGTAGAATAAGGATTCATGTTCACAGAATCCCTTGCCCTAAAATATTCAAGGGTGTAAAGTATCAAGGGTCAGGGTGAAGAGATCGAAACAAAAGTTCTGAGATATATGTAGGTTCACTGGCAGAAACTATATGTTCTTCCTCTTCATCTGAAATAATTTCTTCAATGGAAATGGGACCATATGGGAGACTATTAGTAATAACAAGCTTCACACATGGTGAAAGTGGAGGATCTAGAATATGTGCTATAGTAGATGTATGAATTTTAGGTTTAGAAATATCAGACTTAGGTTCATGAATATCCAGTTCGGAAACAAGGTTTCTATCAGAAGATTCTCAAGTATCTGATTAAGTTTGAATGAGTTCAGTAACTTATGAATCGGTTGTTGTGGAGTGTGATGTTAAATTTTGAGTTTGATCAAATTCAGTTTCTATTACTTCAATGCCTAAATAGTAGATGTTATGTGTTCATTAACTTTATTCCCTCTTACAACAGAATTTATAATAGTAGAAGTTTTAGTTTTTGTTGCAGTTCCAGATTAAAATGATTTAGATTTCTCTGCTTTAATATTTTCTAATTGACTTGGTGTATACTCAGGGGGATCCCCGAGTATCCTACATGATTTTCTTGGTAGTTCCTGTTAGTGTCGGTATCTTCATCCCTCCATCAGTGATCAAATTTCTCTTTTTGCATGCATATTAGGTGCCACATCTGGTCAGCCGCATTCCATTAGGTCATGGATCAACTGATGGTAGTGGCTCATTATCAATTTCCCTCATAGTATTTACCTTCTGGCCTGTTTTCACATGTTTAGGTTATTTACTGTCATTTTGTTTCATTCCATGTACCAAACTCAGTTTTAGGGTTTTAGGTCTCACTAGGTCTAGGGTTTGTTTTCACTCCTTCCATAGTTTTCCAAATGTTGGTCCATGTCACCATTCAGCTGAGTGTACCATCATTCAAAGAGTGGTCATCATCATTTTAGGTTCCAATAGGTCATTTTACACCTTGTTCGCGCTTCAGTTGTACTTGTGGAAGGCCCATTTCCCTCTCCTAGGGTTTTGAAGGTAATTTTTCTTACATGGTAAAATCATCAAAAAAACTTGTGTCCTGATGTTCATACACCTTTCGCTATACTTAATGTACCTTCTTAAACACTTCTCATCAGTCATATCCCTCAAATTCATCATTTTCCCACAAACCCTAGTTTATTGCTACAATTTGACAATTTTCTAGGCTAAGCTTGCGTTTTTCCCTTTTTGACCCCTTCTCCTCACTCAATATTTGAAATTCCACCTTACCCTACTTCCCAAAATTTTCTCAATAATTTAGAAGCCCCTCATACCCTTCATTTTCCTTCATTTCCACAAATCCCCTATTACACATGTTGGGATAGGTTTTCTTCAAACTATGTTTTTGAGCAAGAAAAGATGAATTTGAAAAACACGAGAGAGTTTTTTTCCATCATTGACCCAAGAATAAAAACCTCTTTCAGTTTTTACACAGGTTTCATGGATTGGGAGAAATGTCGAAAACATCATTGGCCTCAAGAGGATTGATGCACTTCTGGAGCGACCTTGTGAAAATCAATATTTCACATAGTTGGGATGTTGAAATTACTTTCCTGATGATCTAAATGATATCTAGATAGAGATATCTTTCCAATGAGCTATCATGAGCTCAATTTGGAGTTGAGTAAGACTTTCAAAAGTTGACTGCAACAATGCTCTGCATTTAGGGAGCCTCATTTTGCACATTTTGACTAGTCTTGGGAGATTTGATTTTTGACATGGAAAATGAACACCAAATTAAAAAATTTAAGTTGTGTTGGAAATTAGGCTCAATAATATTTCTAACGAGATATCACACACCCAATTTCGACATCGAGAATGCCTTCAAAGGTCATCTACAAAACGGTGTTGCGCATTAGGGAGGCGATGCACATTAGAGGGTTGGCGTTGTGCATCAGAGGAGCATTCGGAATTAGACAATTTTTTCCAGTGTTAAATTACACTGGTGCTATGCATCAGGGAGGTGCTACACATTAGGCAGGTGGCACTGGGCATTGGTCAGTGAGGCTTCAAAACCAAACAAATTCACCTCAAATTCTCTCAAATGCTTCATTTTCCTTCTTATTAAGTAAGTACACTCACATTGGAGCCTAGATAAGGTATTTTTTTATGCTTGGTTCATGATTTTTGCTTCCTAAAGGTCAAAACCTAGCTTGCCTCGATACTCTATTTCACATCATTGCAAAACCAAAATCTCTTGTCCCTTTTCCCAACTCCCCTAGCACTAAAACTACCGCTTGATTCTATTGTATGTTTCCCCTATTTCCCTAAGAAACTAATCCCCTTTATCAAACCCTAAGTCCCTCATCCATCAAATCCCTAGCTCCCCAATCCTTCCCTTCATTCGCCTACCTTATCTCATTACTATTGTCCCATTTACAAACTCTCTTCAGACTCATATTTTGTTCCCACCTATTATCCATTCACCATATCATCACCACATTATCCCATAGAGATAGACATGGAGAGGGACAATGACTATAATTTTGAGAAGGACACCCTAAGTTACATCTATAGGGAAAGGATCTTGCAGCAGCTTGACAAAGGAAAAGGAAAGGTTATAGAGGAGGAGCTTGGTGATGATGTTGAGATGGATTTTCAGCTTGAGGAGCATGATAATGATGTACCACCTCATCACACTCAGGTAATTGATCTTGACAGCCCATCCTTAGCTCAAAACATGCTTTTGAAAGAGAAAGAGGATCATATTCATATGTCAAATGATAAAGTGGCGAGATCTAGATATATTTTTGACTATCTAGAGCAAGAAAACAAGTAGCTTACCAACAAACAAGAACTCATGGAGCTGCAAATCATCAAAGGAATCCGACAAAGGTCCAAGAGGGCAAAGGGCAAGTTGAAATCCATTGAACAAGAAAATAACCAGGAATATTTGTTGGAGAAGGTGAATATGCACTTAGAGAGGTCACTGGAGAAGGAAACAAAGAGAATAAGATGCTTCGCCGCATGGCCTACTACTACCTAACCTGGAACAAAATTTGCAAGACAAGGATAGGAAGCCTAAAAGCCAAGTTAAGGAGAGCCTTAAAAGCCTAAAAGGAGAAATATAAACTTAAAATCTTGGCTAAAGCTTATTTGGCTCAGAAAAGCAATTGATAAGCTTGCCTCTTGCCAATTTTGAAGCAATTTGGAGAAGCTTTTGTCATTTCACAAATTTTAATTTGCATTGAGCTGGCTTGGAATTTTTCAAAATAGTTTGCACTTTTGGATTCCTCATGGAAAAATACTAAAACCCAGAATGTTTCATGAAGTTTGGAGGAGATATGGGTCACCTAAAGGGCGAACAAAACCTTAAAATTTCCCCCTCTACCACTTTTTGGATACATAGGAACTAGTCTTGGGAGGATCCACTTTGGGGGGGGGGGGGGGGGGAAATGACCTCCAAATCAGAAAATTCAAAGTGTTCCAGAAACTAGACAGGTAGGGTTTTCTAACGGGCTATTCTATACCTAATTTGGACTTCGGTAAGCCTTCCAAAAGTGGCCTAAAAAAAGTGTTGTGTATCAGGCTCAGGGCGCTGCGCATCAGGCAAAATTTGCCAATTTTGCTTATAAACTCATAATTTCGCCTAGTTTTCTACCAGTTTGACTTTTTCTTCTCTCTTTCGTAAATTCATGATGTAAAATGATGTAACTTGATGTAATATGATGTAAAAATGATGAAAAATGACTTAAGGAGGTAGATACATCAGTTGGAGTTGGTTTTAGGATGAATGAATCAGTTTCCATAGTTTTAGAGGCAAGCTGTTACACTGCCTATTTTCTAGTTCCTAGTTTAGATGTTGTTGAAGCAACTCCTTGACTCATGGATTTGATCCCTGATGGCTAGCATAGGTGGTGTGATGCCTATGTCTTCTACTTTCTTAGTCATTTGTCAAGGTTGGACTCTTATGGATGCATTGAGCTACATTGTAAATAACTTCTGGAGTTTGCCCAGGAAATGAACCAGGGTTTTGCAGCATTTTGTGGGATTCTTGTGGTAATGTGAATTAGTATTTTTTTCTCCTTTGTTATTCAGTTTATCTTATTTTTATATGTTCCATCATCTATCTTTTTCTGCAATAACTAAATGAATCAAGTTTAAATGTGGAATCCATTGGTATTTTAGTGCTTTACCTTGGGGTTTATTAAGTTTTGAATGTTTTCTACTATCTGAAGAGAGGACTCATGACACTTGCGTGCCCTCTCCAGCTCCTCACCAATATTTAGACTCACCATTATACTCATTTCAAAGTGCTAAGACACTTGCCTACCTCGCCCCACAAAAACCTCTGTAAATATGTGTTGATTTCCTGGACCCAAAGCTACCTTCCCCATCTAATCCAACAACCAACCATTAAAATCAAACAAATTCGTCTGAGCAAGCATACCTAGCCTAAAATTAGTATTCATATCAGTCATCTGAAATCTTACTTGCCATATTTTCTATGATATTTACAAGGAGAGAGCCCTCTCCTGACCTGGTAGGGCTAGCTACCATGTTAAGCGTGGTTTTATGTTACCCTAGACCTGCCTTTCTTAGCATGAGGTAGATTTAGGCCCTAATAGTTACGCGAAAATGAAAATGTTTCAATTGACTATTCAAACAATATTTAAATTACACCTAGTCTCTAAAAAGTAGAAAAAAACACAGAAAGCAAGACACGCTAAAAAATCTAGGACTTCAAACCATACAAACTTACTCTTCACAGAGGTCTATATTTACTAGTTCATGATGAAA
Organism: Pinus taeda; assembly: GCA_000404065.3. Classification (NCBI taxonomy): domain Eukaryota; kingdom Viridiplantae; phylum Streptophyta; class Pinopsida; order Pinales; family Pinaceae; genus Pinus; species Pinus taeda. The sequence continues at coordinate 6,008 of APFE031416711.1, read as the reverse complement.
TCCAACATCGAAGAGATCAAGGTGAGAATTCTTATAGAAAATGAGTGTTTGGAACTAGTTACCCTCACAACCTGCTTAATCAAATGGTCTCATGCAAGTAACTCGCTATAAACCATCTCGAGCAAAGATTACGCTATAAAGAGTTCAAGTGAATCTAGCTAACATTTGTTCCAGGTACAGCAAGACCTTCCCTCTGCCATCACCTTATGCAGAGCCCTAGTATTATAGTCACTAAGTTAACCAGAGACAATAATTTTACATGGGGGGATAGTCGTAGATTGGACATACACACAAGGGTAGAGTAACCAGCTCAATCCCCTTAAAGGCCCCTCCACATGCCCCAAGTACCCTTCGGTACCATTGTAATACATGTAAATCACTGTATCTAGTCCAATGAAGTGGGTACGATCACTTCAACATATTCGACACGACCTCATGCTTAACTCATGCATAAGAAGAGGTTCTAAGAGAAAAATAGAAATAATTGGATTTTCTCTCCCTAACTCAAGATTTTATTTTTTGTTCGTAGTGTAACAACCCCAAAATTAAACATGTAATTAATTAGATTAATCATATGATTTATAATCAACACGCAATTTATCAGCTAATTAACATCAAATTGAAAAATATTAGTAGAGAGAACTTACTTGTGGCAATGATGTTTCTCACTTGTGATTTCGGGGTTGAATGCTAGTTGAATTCTACTAACTGCAACAAAGTCTTGGGGAGGACTCTCCACCCAACCTTAGGCTTAATTGTACAAAATCTTGCTACCACTGACCACCCCCGAGCCCTGAATCAATGTACTACTGCTAGGGAATCCTTTGTCTCATAACACTATGCTCCCAAGAGAATGCATGATGGAATCATGGAATAATGGAATGCCTCTCATCTTCCTCACCATCTATTAAATAGAGCAAACATTGGAAGGGGATCCACATGTACACACTCCATGTGTCAACATGTGTTAAATTTAGGTATGTTCTATGCTGGAGCAATTTATTTAAATTTTTACAGTTAGCAATCACATCAGCATTACGATAAACTGCAGATAGAACATAAATATAAAACGCAGAAGACAAGCCAACGCAAGAGGACACAAGATATGGCGCGAGCCAGGGACAAACCCAACAATGTGTGGGGAAACCCTTTGATCAAATCTTCTTTTATCTTTAAAGTTCAGCAGAGAAAGAGAGAGAGAGTACATTTACAATAGAAGTCAACACTTTGACTTATCTAGATCTAAGCATAGATCATCTCCTATAACGATGAGATCAGTTGAAGACATTATGCTTCAACTGATCCTCAAGGTGACTCCTTCACCTATCATCATTCTGCATCTCGTCCATTTGCTGCCCATACATCATCGTCATTATGTTGCCCCTGCTAGTATGACTCATTGTCATCATGCTGCCTGTGCATATGCTGCCCCTGCTAGTATGACTCATTTGTCATCATGCTGCCTGTGCATATGCTGCCCCTTCCATCATCATGATCTACCCATGATCTACATCATGCTGTTGTCCATATATCATGCTGTTGCTCTAGCTGTGACTGCTTATTAGATAGGTCACCTTAAACTGTCCTCATGAATAGCCTCATCGCTAACCTGGTTGGGACACAAACTTTGTCCGCTACAACACCCTATTTACACCCATCAGATTTAACACAGCCTCTTGATCAGGCATAATAGACTGCGGTATTATCTCCCTTACTAGCTGTTGTCAAACACTGGAATATAAGGCTAGAACCAGCCCCAATACGTACCCAACAACCCATCAAAAAGGCTCAGTCCATCCGCAATGTTTTCTGTGGAATCTGCTGCCCAAGACAGAGATGAACCTTGCCACAAATGCCCTTTCAAACAGCCCAGAATTAGACTCATGTAATGTGGCCATAATGTTGTTCATTTGCACTTCAAAACAGTCATGAGAATGACCCTAACGTCCTTCCCTTCTTCGCTGAAGTTACCCTAACCTGCGGCCCTAAAACAGAGACCCTTCTTCTTGCCTTAAGGCTCCTTCTCTTGCTGTGGATTAGGGCATTCTTGACTGCGTATTGGAGCTCTCCAAGACAGCAGATAGACCTCCTTCAATTTGCGGCTAGAGCTCTCCATTTTGCAGTGGCTAGGGCATCATCCTCTCTGCGGTTATATTCACTGTGGCTAGAGTATCACTGCGGCTAGGGCATCAGCTACTGCGGCTAGGGCATCAGCTACTGCGGCTAGGGCATCATTTGTATATAGGCCAGCGTATCCTCTATGTGATTTTCCTCACCAAAAACCCAAGACGTGGAGAGGAGAAGATCACACGAAGAATGTGTGTGCAAATGAATTCAAATCCTCTTCAATTTATACTAAAACGAAGAGGTTGAATGGACGTGACTATTGGGCTTCTGAGCCTACTCAAGTTGCTGGTCGGCTTGATAATAATTACATAAACAAAATCAATTCATATCTCCATAAATACTTATCGGAATCAGATGATCTTTAGATCGATCCTACACCTCTTTACGAGAGGGATCCAATAAAAATATTAGCTGCCATAAATAAGCTGACCCACATGGAGTTTGGCCCTAGTTGCCAATTTAACACTCCCTCTCAACTAGGGAGAACTCCATCAGGTGATCCATAAGTCCGACTGTACTATCTCGGCCATCAGTGCCCTGCACTGCTCTGCCCAACTCCGCTCTGCTCTGCTCGTCTCTGCTAGCTCTGCACTGCTCAGCTATGCTGGCTCTGCTCTGCTCATCTCTGCTGGCTCTGCTAGCTCTGCTCTGCTCAACTCTGCTGGCTCTGCTAGCTCTGCTCTGCTCAACTATGCTCTGCTGAACTATGAATAAGAAGAATTGATTGAGAATGTCTCATACCATTCTCCACTAACCCAAGTCAGTCTAAGAGTGCGTACCACTAGTCCCAGACTAGTCTCAACCAACGCGAAGTCAGCGTCATAGTATGTACGACTCTCACTGGTCCCAGACCAGTACCGCAAGCTCAGAGAATGTACTACTGGTCCTAGACCAGTCTCAACCGACCTGAAGTCAGCATCATAGTATGTACGACTCTCGCTGGTCCCAGACCAGTCCTGCACTGACACGAAGTTAGTCTCGGAGTATGTACCACTGGTCCCAGACCAGTCTTAGTCGACCCGAAGTCAGCGTCATAGTATGTACAACTCCTACGACTGGTCCCAGACCAGTATCATTGATCCCAGATCAATGGAGGTCATCCTAGCATAGGGAGTACGGTAGATACAACGATGCGTCCATCAGTACTACTATGGTCCCTAACTTCATTTCCCTACTCATTGATCA
>APFE031416710.1:0-59742 GCA_000404065.3 Pinus taeda | reverse complement strand
CATGGGTACATCAATATAATAAGTGGGTTGTACTAATAACAATAATGGGTTACACTAGTAGTATAGGGGCCTAACAGTGACCTAGTGGGGAATATGACCTTTTGAGACTCTCCCCCAGTGATAAGGCTAGGATGGAGAGGGGGGGCCAAAATGGATGAGGTCCATTTATCAAGAGCGGGCTTACATCCTGATGCCTTCTATGTAGTTATACTTTAACCATAAGTGACAAAAGATCTTTGCCCGCTTGTGCCTTTTGATTCTTGCTTTGAACTTACGATAAAGGTTTAGAAATATAAAATATGTCGAATAATTTATCTATTCATTCCTTTCTGATTTTTAGATTTTCACTAAAACTTTGGATAAAATGGCATATAAGCATATTTTTTTATTTTCTGAAGGTTTTCACCTTTTTTGAAAATAATTTACAACACGGAATATTATTTACAACATCTGAAATATCATAATGATTAGTTATAATAAGGTAATCCTATAACTATTATAGGACCCTAACAGTGCCTCTAGCTAGGGATGGAACTTCCTGTTGAAGTGTCAAGAACACTGTAGACTAGTAGCCGGATCTATTGGGCTGATCCCAAAACCTACAACCTGTTTTGCCATAAAATCTTTGCTACTGAAAAACTCTCAAACTGAAATCAAAACCATTATGCACATTGAAATCTGAAACACACTGAACTGAAATTGAAAGTGGAAAGAATGCTTGGAAAAATTCTCAAAGTACTGAGCTTATTTACACACTGGTACCTACCCTACACTGTTGAAAATCATGTTGACTGAAATAGTGCAAAAATGCCAATGAAGCCAGTTAAGTAGTTGCTGAAACAAGTGGACTGCTTGATTTCCTATTAGATAAAAAATGGATAGCTTGACTTTTTGTCACCAAAATCAAGGCTGTAATATGTAATGGAAACTACATATGGATCTTGTTCTTATAATGAAAACATGGTTGAACACTTAAGCTGAAAACAACCTCCATGTAGTCTGCTACAGGATCAATGAAGGCATGATTAACTAGTTTACTTTGCAGGCCTTTAATGACTAGTATATCATGGGTGATCTCATCGATTATATTGTCAATGTTGAACCCCGATTCTAATAATTTTTTTTTATCAATTTGCAAATAAAAAGGCAATAGAGACTCCTCTTGTTTTGGGGATGGAAGACTTTCAAAGAATTTTTTAGGATCTTGGAAACTATAGGACTAAATTTGAAGATCCAAAAGTTCAATATCCTTCTCAAATCTTTCAAAAAATAACTCAAGAAAACAAATTTTACTTTCAAACGGATAAATTTCTTGATTTCAAACGATGAAACATGGTCGTTAAAAAAGCTTCATCAATTTGAAATTTTTCTAACTCGTTCCTGATTCCTTTTAAGGCTCACAAGATTGAAGGTTTTCCACATACCCTGTCATCTTGTTTAGCCATAAATATCATGTGTAGTGGAGTCACCATGAATTCTCTAAAATCTGGATTCTTTGACAGTGGAGTCATCCTGAAAACTTTGAAGCTCTGGATACTTTGAACATGAAGTCGTTGGACGAATAAGTTAGCCTTCTTGTGTCTGATCAATGTTCACCATCAGCAATCAGATCTAGAACTTGATACACTTTTATAAGGAAGATAAAATGTCCTCCCTAGTATGGTCGCCACTATGTTATCATTCTATAATTTCAAGGCCGAAGAAAAAACCATGGACGAGTCATCAAAACCACTTTTGAGTTTAAGATCTATCCCTCCTAAACTCAGAGAGGGATCTCTCTGTGAGATTTGGCTTTGTTACTAGGAATTTTAGGCTAGTTATTGGGTTGAGAGTTTGATTTTGAAAATGGTTTGGTTGGAACAGCAAGAGGGATCCATTGGGCAATGGAGCCAATAATAGTAATTGGATTTGTATCAGACTTTAAAAGGATTAGTCACACGACAAGCTAGTTATATTTATTGGATCCTTTAAAGTAAATTATTAATTGGAGAAAAGGTGTGTTTTAGTAGTGATTGAAAAGCATTTAAGAATTTTTCAATTAGACTTCAGAAGAAAACATATAGATTGTAAAAAAGTCCAAATAAGGTGTTCAAGAACATATCTTATTTTTCAAATCTCTTGTTTTACAATTAGATTTAAGATTAGAAACATACATAGAATAACACTGGAAATAATAGCTACAATAAGAAAAGCATCACGAGTAAAGTGTAGCACAAGAATCTTGTGAAAAGTCTTTGTATTAATGATCAACCCATTTGAGCTCAATGAAGAAATTTACATTGGACAATAGATTTCTTCATACAAACCCCAATACTTTCTTACTTCAAATGATGAAGTATTTATACAAATTCTAATCTAAAATATCTTGATAAAAATCTCAAGATATATTTACAAATATCCTAAACTATTTTACACAAATACATATGAAGTGTAGGACATTCAATAATAATGTATCTACTTGGAGCTATCACTATGGATTTTTTTTGAAAAGAAGAGAAATTTGAATTTGAATGCAACTCTTAGTTGATGAGGTGGGTAACTATCTTTGAGCATTTTCCTCCTGAAATTATGAAAAATAGGGTCCAATCATCCCTTTGTATATCTCAATATGAGACATCTATGTAACAAGTGAGAGATATTATTGTAGATAAATATGTTCTTGAAATAAACCTCTCTCAGTTTTGCAAAATTTAGCTTCAACTGCTCCCAATATTCTCGTCGAAAAGGTGATTGAAACAGGACTTTGCATAGTCTGAAAAATAAGCTGTAAAGATCTAAATGTATCTCTCATTTTGTAATAGATTTGTAATATCTGAAGTAGGTTAGTGTAATATGGCATTTTTGGAACATAAACCTCCTCCAATTTCTGAAGAGTCATCTCTAATTGGCCAGAATATGTTCTACAAATGTATGACTAAATAGGTAAATTTTGGAAAATATGTCTGTGAAACTTCATATGTATATCCCAAAACATAATAGCTGTTAGAAAATTGAGAGAGGTTTTTGTACATGAGGATGTTGGAAACAAAAACCTCTTTCAAGTTCTGAAAATTATTCCTAATTGGTTTGGAAACCCTCTTTGAAATCAATGTGGCATATAGGAAAAAGCATAGTTTCAATTGATCATGAGACATATGAGTGACATGGATGCGGGAGGTGACATAGAAGTCAGAAAATGGAGGGTATCATAGCGAGGAGTGCATAATAAATATGGTGGGAAAGGAGAGTGGTAAGCAGGAATATGGTAAGTAGTTTTCAGAGGGGGGTCAGAGTGATAGGCATTATCATGAGAAGGGGTGTGAAATGTGGTGGAGCAGACACGTAGCCATGGGACCCAATGGGGAATACGAGCTTTTTAGACACCCCCCCCCACCCACCAAGTGGTAAAGCTAGGATGGAGACAGGGGGGGGGGGGGACCAGATGAGGTCCGTTGATTAAGAGCGGGACGACATCCTGATGCCTTCATTGTTGTTGTACTTTAACCGTAAGCGACGAAAGAGCTTTGTCCACTTGTGCCTTTTGATTCTTGCTTTGAACTTAGGATAAAGGTTTAGATATATAGAATATGTACAATACTTTATCCATTCATGCATTTCTATTTTTTATATTGTCACTAAAACTTTGGATAAAATGGCATATAAGCATAGTTTTTTATTTTCTCAAGATTTTGACCTTTTTTTTTAAATAATTTACAACATGGAATATTATTTACAACATATGGAATATAATAATGATCAGCTATAATCAAGCAATCTTATAAAAGTTATAAGACCCTAACACATCCCAAAGGAAGAAAAATATACTCCACTGACACTGCTCAATATCATCGTCTCGGCATCAATGTGTGAGACAATCGAATGGATCACTCCTACACACGGGAAGGTGAGATACCTACATACAACCTTGTACAATTCCGACTTATGAATATTGACATAGACTTGAAGGTCCCCCAGATTCTCCTCAAAGCTACCTACAAATATATTGTTGGTGTCTTTCCATGTGACCTTGATGTGTTTCTTAATGAATAGGTGTGTGTCTATGTACACGGGAAAGCTCATATACCCCTGCTCAACCATATCTCCGATACTTCTTTCAATTGTCTCTTTCGATCCAGCTCTATTGGAGGCCATGATACCTGTACTACTGAGAATTTGCTCAAAAACCTATAGTAGCTGGAGATAAAGAAGACACACAGGGAAAGACAATGCCAGCTAAAAACACAAAGCAAATCGAGAATCAATTGGGCAACAAACAAGTGGCTTTTGGGCAAGATTGCACTACATTGGCTCTGAGAGGTTGTGAGACTATCAGCGGCAACTACAAATTATGTAGTCTCAACTGCCAGTGAGGTTGACTACTAATTGGAACTGCGTAATGCACAGTTTAGTGAGGCTAACTACTGATTGCAATTGTGCGATGCTCAAATCAATTAGGTTGGGTTGATGACTGGAACTGCATAATGCATAGTTCCAGTGGGCAAGGCTGGGGAACTGCCTCCCAAGATTTCACAAAGCAGAGCTAGGAGCCAGTGTGGGTAGCCTCTGCAGAATTCCTAGAGGCAAAGTAGAGCCTTGATTGCCAAGAGTACATAGTGCATGCTAGGAGAAATAAGATCTAGGCCAAGGCAACTCGTATCTGCCCAATGGAAACCTGAAAATGCAAAGGAATGAATGTGTGTGCAATGAAGGTGCAAATATGAGTGAATCAACATGCATCCAATTTAGCCAAGTGCAAAAATCAGTCAAATAGCAAAACCATGAAGCTGATGAAGTGAGTCGTTGCAACGACGATTGTTAGTGTAGAAACAATCTTATTCTAGAGACATTAAGGAAAGGTAATGAAAAAGTTGAAACAACAATTCTAAAAGTTAAAACGCATTGAAACACCAATGATCATTCAATAAAACAAAGGAAACAACACTCATACAAGACCAAAATAAAAAGCGACAGAAAAAGCAACAAAAGGCATGAAAAGTAAAACTTACCCAGAAACATTGTGTTGATTGTGCTGAAGGTTCCTAAATGCCTCACGAATGCCAAAGCGCCAAGATCAAATGTGAAGAATGAGCTCTGAGGCATCGTTCAAATACATTTGGCGAAATTAGGGTTTATGACGCGCATGTCACAAATCTATGAAAAAGCAACACTTGGTGGGGAGTTTCTAAAATCAACTTTTCATGTAACTCTCGTTGCTAAAAATATATCCCTAAAATATAGGGATTCTTTTTCACTTTTTTATTTTTTTTATTTTTGGGAACATTTTCTTGGCATGGAAGGGAGGATTGCACAGTTCTGGAGGGAATCAAGAAACCTACTAACATATGCAACAGATAGTCGCTGAGGGAAAATTTTGTGTCATTTCTGGGTTGACTAACCCTGGCTAGCTAGCTAGCTCTACGTAATTTTTTAGAGCAATCCTGTTGTCGAGTTCTGCACATTTTTGGAGAGAAGTGCAACTGGCCTTAGTTGCCTTGCACATTTATGGAGAGTAGTGTCAGTTGGTCTAGTCTTCTCATTTCTCGAGAGCATTGCCGATTGGCCTACTCTGCGATATTTTCAGAGCAATGCTGGTTGGACTACTCTGCACAATTTTTGAGTACAGAGCAGCGGTTGGGCTGCTTTATGCAATTCCTAAGGACAAGATAAACTACCCTCCAAGATTGCACAGTTTTGCCTGACAACCAATTGACCGGATGTGAATCAAGTGTTGGGTCAGCTTGTGCTTCGCTGACGAGACAAGTGAGTGAACGCAAACTCTTAAGCATCAGATGCAATCAAATAAATACAAGTACTTGATCAATGCAAGATAACTTCTATGATCTCAAGGAGCAAAGCTCAAAAATGAAGCGAAGGGAAAATTTTTGAAGTGTTATTTTTGTTGCATCTCTGTATGTATTGCTATATTTGTAATTTGTTGTGTTCCTCTTTAAATCCAGATCAAGATCCGATCACTATTTTTATTTAGACATGGGGATTTCATAATACAACATACTAGATATGATTTTTGCGATTAATTGCTTAGAGTAAAACTATAAACATATGCACGAAAAATAGTCTCAAATAACAAAATTTTTCATGATTTTAGATACCCATATAACACTCATTGCATCGAGCGATGCTCATAGAGGCGAAGAAGTGGGATTGATACGAGTGAAATAAATCACATAGCATCAATCATCGCCTTTACGACTTGCACCCAATAACTAGGACTTCTAAATAGGTCTCCCATTGCAAGACTCCTTTGACTCAAGCATGCTTAACTATGTAGTTTTTCCCATAATCAACCCACTTAGCTTGCTACCCATTTTAAAAATATTATCAAGTATTATGCCATATAAATTATTCAATTAGATCTCTCACAATTTAATGATTAACTTTACTCAACCCATACTTAAATGAAAATAGTTTTCTGTTTTATATATAAATTTAATGAAAACTAGAAATATCTAAATAAACTCACTTATACATTTAATAAAAAAATTTAAAAATACTTTCTTTTCAAATATCATTTTGAGAAAACTAAGTATAAAAATAGTTATTTCCTTATTTTATTCTACACGTTGTAATTATTTATCCTTTAGCATCACAATAAATAAGCCACAACAATCTATCATATGAATGTCAAATTTTTCCAAATAATTTACTTAATTACTTTCGTTACGTATAAGTACGAAATGAATTTATATATAATCATATTTTAAGTTTCAGTGTTAATTTTTTTGCATTATGAGAACGTTTTCCATTCAATTGCTTATATATTAACATATCCCCGATGGTGGTGATAATACTACAACTGATTTCTCGCAGGTGTATTAACGACAACGGCGTTAAATATGGTGTCGAAAATCTCTCATAACTCCATTTTTCCAATCATCATTATAATTTACATACACGTTTTTTTGTATGGGCAAAGGATCGGTGACAGTCAGTGTTAGAGACACTTCGCCTTACATGAAAGTGCGTTGCGTCTCCACACTACATGTACTTTAGATCACCTACCGAGGTCGCCTCAAATAAATTAAGTATTTGCAAATGGTGTTTGGAGGTTTTATTTGCTTCGGGGTCATGGGTAAGGTCGCTCTTTCCATGGTGAATTGGTTGTGGGAAGAGAACTCTTTGATAGGTAGGTAATGCTCATTTATAAGTTCATTATGCAACATTTCCCTGATATGGTTGAGCTATGTTTTAAAGTGTAGCCTTGGCCCTTGTTATGTAGGTTGTATGGCATTCATCTCATTCATCGTAGTTGTCTTATCATCTATACAATTTATTATATATGCTTTACGCTGCTCAGAAGGTGGAAAAAAAGTGGTCGTTCTATTGTGGTGGTGGTCGTTCGTCACCTAGAGGCTCATGTGTCTCTATACAAATGGTGCCTAAAGGATATGGTCTTAAGAGAATTTGAAGGTTAGTTATCACTTAATACCCTCAATTGGTTGCACTACGACTCTGCTAAGGTTGTTCTCCTCGCTTAGTTTTACATTGTTTTGTTGTCATTTGCACTCCCAATCTCACGACTAGTGAAGTCTTTTTCTTTCTCAGTGTTCTTTTTTCTTTTTTTACACAACTCGGGTATTGGTGCATTTTTCAAATTGGATGTGGTTTTACCCTTGACATCTATCCAAACCTCTAACCCCAATGGGATTTCATTTAAATGTCAATTGCTTGTCTGTGGGGTTTGGTACTTCAACACCATTTCCAATTGGTTCTAAAACTAATAATGATCTTTCTCAATCCTTGTTTTTGTAAATTGTGTAAATTCTAGTTACTTCACATTCACAAATATTTACGGTCTTTGGGCAACTTGTACAATCATTCGATTGGTCTTAGGATGGGTATCAATTACTCCTTCTCTAGTTCCCTACATATTCCTCTTATTCTACATTTAAGTTTTCTTTCTAAATCCTGGTGGGATTGCACTCTTGGCATGTCACTTGTGAGGTTGTTATTTGTTTTTGTGTGTCTGTTATGAACTGGTTTGTTTGCAGGTGCTATATGGCTCCATGCTAAAGATTACCCATCTCGTAGGGTGGTGCTCCTACGCCATCTTCCTCAGGGCATAGGCATCTTTCAAGGTGGGAAATGGCTGCGAATTATTTTGATTTTACCCGTCTTGAGGTTAGATAGGAAATTCTAAATATGGAAGCTAAGGAATTTGGAGATCACAAATATCTCCCTGATTCAGAGATAGGTGGAGGCAATTTAAAATGGGTGCCAGATCTAGGAAAATTTATGAGAAGGAAACTTTATTTTCTTCACTCCATCACCAACTTTGTCCAATGGAGATGCTGCTCAACATGGTCATCCGTGGAAAGGAAAGGATAATTACAAACTCTTTGCTAGCTAAGAGAAGATTAAGGTAATATTACAGAATATCAGATATAATCTTGATGATATAGTGGTAAGGCTGAGTCGTTTGGAAGGTTTTATGGTTTCAGATTCAGACACTGATTCAAATGACCATCAGTGAACATTATTGCTTCGTCTCTCAACACTAGTCATGTAAACTATGATCTGCCTATGAGAACCACCTATGCAAACTCTTCTGTGCATTTGCCGGTCACCATTTTGGACTAAAATGTCCACCAAGCATGTAGTTTTAAACTTGAAGTTTGAAAGAATTTACTTTATATAGTTATGGTAGTTTATCTTACCATTTTTGTATGGTTTTTGTAGGTCTATAGTCCATAGTCATATCATTTTTTGTATGTCTAAGAACCATAGTCTTCTCGATATGTTGTGAGGTAGTTACTTTTTGATAAGTTTATTGATGGTAGTCTACTCTATGGATCTTGTATTACTAGTGGACTCATAATTCTCGAGGTCTGATGGAATGAAAGTCCTCATTGTAACATCTTTTGTAATTTTTTTTGCTATCAATAGAAATACATGGATGAAATTTATAAGAAAAATATTATATCTCAATATAAAAATAAAAAACAAAGCAATTGTGAAGAGATGAAAGAATATTTAAAGTAATTTCTAAGATTTATGGAAGAGATGTAAGATTATATTACGTGGTGTAAACATTTTGACTAGAAAAGATAGTTAAAAATACAATTAAACAAAAATAATATAAAATTAATAATATAGTTATTAATTAAAACATTTGAGAAGTAAAATTACATAAAAGTAGAAATAAAATAAATAATTATTATTATTATTAATTAAATCAATTTTGATCCGTCTTAACTCTTCCTCTACCAAATTCTAAGAGAAATCAAATCTGAAATTTCTTCCAATGTAACCCTGTTTTAGAGTGAAAAGAGATTTGATCTCTAAAAACTTGGTCGGTTAGGAGTTAAGATAGATATAAAGTTTTTAGATAGATTAGGAGTTAAGATAGATATAAACTGGTGTATGAAAACTTAAAACACTTAATTAATAATTTATAATAATTTATAAGTAGTGTCATATCCATCAAATGTAAGTGACTGATTTTATGAAATCTTGCAATGTTATCACGTGACCTATAATTCATCGAAGTTTGGAAGATGACGTTCTGCTAGAGTACTGAAAAATCTTGATTGTCATGGTCTGTCATGAAACCATGACCAGAGCGAAAAAAAGCTTGCTTCCAAATGGTACATACTACAGACTATGACCACCATTTGTATGGTCTGAGATCAAACCATGACCATATCGAAAAAAATCTTGCTTCGTGATGGTAGAAGTACTAACACCAGCCTGTCATGTTGAATTATTGAGCGCATATGCTTTTACGGTATCATGTGCGGCAGAATTCATTGACGTCGGGAAGACGACGTGCTACTGAAAACTGTAATGAAGGAAGGACCTGAACAAGAAAATACTTATTTCAAGATGGGACATGACGAAAGCATGGCAAAATCCGATGGCAAGTGGACTAATATGAGAGCATGTGCCTCGAAAATAAGGAAGAAACAATGATGGATGGCATCATGGTCATCACTCTCAACAAAGGGCAAAATCCGATAGCAAGTGGACTAAAATGAGAGCATGTACCTTGAAAAACAAGGAACAAACAATGATGGACGGTATGATTTTGTGCCTTGCAAATAAGGAAGAAACAATGTTGCATTGTATGATTTTGTGAGGCAAACTCAACATCGAATTATCCTAGAGTATATGTTTCCTCAATTATATTATGATTTTTAGAAATAAATGTTTTCAGTATTATATTAGATATTTTTTTATTTTAATTATATTATATTTAGTTCTATAGATGTTTTAAAAACAAAATTATTTTTTAAGTTGATTCAGAAATATTAATGTAAATTAATTTTAATTTCATTTATTACGTCATGATAAATATAATTTAAAAAAGGCATGATAAATATAATTTCTTTTTTAAATGTAAATTTTTTTAAATAATAAAATATTGAGAAAATATTTATATATTAATGGAGGATGAATATTATGATATATTTAAATTTAACATGAATCTACCTCAATTCTATAATTATGTGGTGAAAGCTTGAGAGGATTTAATGGTTAAGAGTATCTCTTGACTTAAACAGTTCAATTCTTGTTATAGGGTAGGTCCCTTGTACTACAAACAAAATGATTTCATACACTAATCAAGCACAATTTGTTTGGTCTTTGTGAGACAATCAAATAGGTCTCATAACTATGCAGTTTTCCCTTACAATCAAATCCACTTAACTTGATACTCCATTTCCAAAACCTTACCAAGTATTATACCATACTAATTATTCATTTAAGTTTTTATCAATTTAATGAATTACTTTACTCCACTCATACTCAAATTAGAAGAACTATCTCTTTTGTACATAAATTTAACTAAAACTGTTAAATTTATTAAATCCTTTACAAATACTTCCCTTCTAAACATCATTTAAATAAAACTAAATATAAAAGTAGTTATTTCCTGATTTTTCTAACCGTTATAACTATTTAGATTTTAACATTACAATTAAAAAAAAAACTCAAAACTCACAAGAGTGTATACTTTATCCATAAATGTAGATTTTTTTCCTAATAAGTCACTTAACTACTTTTGGTGATGTATAATTAGGAAGTGAATTTATATAATCATATTTTAGTTTAAGTGCTAATTTTTTTGCATTACAAGATTTTTTTTTTGCCATACAAACGATCATATGTCGACATAAAAATAAAAAATATAGTAGTAATGAAAAGATCAAGGTATATTTGAAGTAATTTGTAAGATTTATTTTATCTACTGTGACAGTGTATTTACACCTAACACAACTGGTAATTACTCATTTATGCTTAGTGTCATATCCACCCTCAAGTGATAAAGTAGCTTCACCATAAGTGAGGAGCTTTTATGAAATCTTGAAATGATATCATGTGCCCTATAATTCATCGACGTTTGGAAGATGTTCTACTAAAGTACAGAAAAATCTTTATTCTCATGGTCTGAGATGAAACCATGACCAGATCGAAAAACTTCCTGCTTCCAGATGGTATAGTATAGACTATGACAGGTATTTCTTTAGGGTCAGATGCAGAGTTGAAATTGAAATTTTAAGCAGACTTACTTGTTAAATGTTCCTGTTTTCACACTTTTTCATGAGTATTTACAGTTTCACTAAAATATTTTGATGGCTTTGCAATTTTTCAAGTATATTTGAGTAGCCAAAAAATTGGTACTATATCTTAAGTTAATTCACTGTGGTAGAAATGGCGTTCCAGAAGTATGGAATAAGATATAAATCACAAAGTTCTGCTTTTATATTCAAACTCAGTATCATCACTTTCTGAACAAACGATAAAATGCAATGGCAAGCGTACTAATATGAAAGCATCTGCCTTGAAAAATAAGGAAGAAATATGGACGGTATGATTTTTTCAGGGAAAGTCGTTTGCACCGGTTGGTATTGTTAATTCTTGGGTAGAAAGAAATGGCCCTTAGGAAGTATGGAATAACATATAAATCACAACATTAAGATTTTATATTTAATCTCATTGTCATCACTCTATGAACAAATAGCATCGAATGGCAAAATCCGATGGCAGGTGGACTAATATGAGAGCGTATGCATTGGAATATAAGGAAGAAACAATGGCTGATAGTATGATTCTGTGAAGAAAACGCAACATCGAATCATGACATTATATTCTTACTCAAATATATTATGGTTTTTAAAAGTAAATAGGTTTTTATAAATTTTTTATTTTTCTATTGGTTTATTTTCTATTATAATTTTTGTTTCAATTATATTGTAACATATGTATTTTGTTTTAAATATGTTTTAATAAATGTTTTAAAGTTTGTTTTTAAAATTTTATTAGTAAATAGATGGTGATGGGTGTACTTTTAAAACATTTTGTGATGTGACCACTTTGAAATTTTATGGTGGTCTAGGATGGGTGTAAACTCCAAGTAATAAAATAAATTTTACAAAATGTTGGCTTGTGGGGGTCTGACCCACATTCAACGTTAGTTATCCAAACAAATTCCTACACTAATCGCATTTTCAGCATCAGCCTGTAGAAGCGCGGACTGAAGTCTCATCTGAAGCAGTATGGATGGATGCTGAAACCAAGTTTCCGCACCCTTGAGATGGATGTGAAGTTGGTTTATTCCAACTATTCATTCCTTCGCACAGGTTGCTTAAGTTAGAAATAATGAAGAAATGGTTATGTGGTTGTAACGTTACCTCTTACTTTAGGAGTTGTTCCTAGAATTTAGGAGGTTGGTTTCAACTACCTATTTTTTAGTCATGTATTTAATATGTAATATTCATTCATTGAAAGGTATTGAGTGAATGAGAGAGAGAGAGTCTCCTCCTTGTATGAGTGCAGTCTCCAGGTGAAGTACACACCTGTGAGCTGCAACTCCTTCTGATTAATTCAAGTTTCATTATTTTTATCTTGGTATCAGAGCTTAGGGTAGAGGTAGCCTTAACTTTTGTTTTTGTTTTTTCTGGGATGTATGATTAGTTGCACATCTGTACATGTAGAGATAGTTGTGCGATCAGGTGGACCTGCAGTAACACCTGAAGCGAAAAGGCGTCAGATGACTGATCATCTCTGAGCCAAAGGAAGGGTTGGAGCGAAAACTCGGAGCGGAATTTTTTTTTTAGAAGGTGCAGCAATTGGCGCGAATTTTTCAAGAACAGTCGCGCTATTAGCGCGGGTTTTGAGATGAAAATCGCGCCAGCGAAAAGGGAGATCAAATTGGTGCGGATCCGTGGTCTATAAGCGCGCCAATTTTCCTGCACATCGCGAATTTTAATTTTCCAGGATTAGCACGGATTCGGCGTCGATTGGAGTGCCAACCCTTTCTCTCTGAAGATCTGCAATTTTTTTCTTTTCTGTTGCAGATTAGCAGAGGCCCAGTGGAGGCACGTGGAGATTCTGCTCGGTGGCAGCAGATTTGATTTGCCCGGTGGTGGCGAAGTGAGATCCTTGATCAGCTCGGTGGCAGCAGATCGGATCTGCCCGGTGGTGGCGAAGTGAGATCCTTGATCAGCTCAGTGGCAGCAGATCGGATCTACCCGGTGGTGGCGAAGTGAGATCCTTGATCAGCTCGGTGGCAGCAGATCGGATCTGCCCGGTGGTGGCGAAGTGAGATCCTTGATCAGCTCAGTGGTAGCAGATTGGATCTGCCCGGTGGTGGCGAAGTGAAGTCCGTGATCTGTTCAGTGGCAGCAGATCGGACTTGCCCGGTGGTGGCAGACTTAAGTGTTCAGTTGGGGAAAAATGAACAACAGTTTGGAATCATACCTCCACGAATCTGGCAAGTTCGATGGAACGAATTTCTCCAACTGGAAGTTCAAAATGCAAACCTTGCTGAAAAGTGCGAACGCGTGGTCGATCGTCTTGGGAAATGAACAGAGAGCCGGAAAGGCAACCCAAGAACAGGACTAGGATAAGAGAGAAACAAAGGCAAAAGTAATACTGAAGATGTCTGTCAAAGACAACATTATCCCTCATATTCGAGACTGCAAGTCGGCCGCGGACATTTGGAATACGATCAAGGGTCTATACGAGACACAGAACTCAAATCGTGTTCTAGCACTCAAAGGGAAATTGTTTGCATTAAAGATGGGCGAGAATGAATCAGTTGGTGGATTCATGGCTAGAGTTAAGGATTTGAAAGACCAATTGGGAGCCATTGGAGAGAAGGTATCGGATTCAGATCTGGTTACACTTACACTGAACAGAATGACAGATGAATATCAGACATTCATCTCAGCATTCTCACCGAGAGAGAAAGCCCCCTTGTTTGATGAACTGACAGCGATTCTGCTGCAGGAGGAGGAGCGACGACAGAATCTAAAGACTCAGGGCAATGATCTTGCTCTGATGGTGAAGAGAAGACAACACAGAGGAAAGTAGCGCCAGTACCAACAACAACAACAACAACCGCAGCAGCAGCAGAAAGGAGCCAACTCCTTTCAAGGGAAATCATCTAGAGGTATGACTGATACTTATGTTAAGAGATGTTTTTATTGTGGAAAGGCTGGTCACCAGATCAGAGAGTGTTACAAGAAGCAAGCCGATGAAAGGAGAAGCAAACAGAAGAAACATCAAGGTTGTTTTGCTGAAGAAGATGAAGATCACAGCTATGATCTTAGGCTATTTACAGTCGACTGCGCACTTTCTGCATCAAGAGGAGATGATGACAATACATGGTATGTCGATTCAGGCGCATCCTCGCACATGACTGGTAAGAAACAATATTTTGACTTTCTTGAAGAATCTGCATGTGGATCCAAAATTTATTTGGGTGATGACAATCGGTATGAGATCAAAGGTTGTGGAGATATTCCTGTGAAACTACCAAGTGGCGATATCAAACATCTCAAAAATGTTTTATATATTCCAGGAATCAAAAAGAATTTGATCTCTGTCTCTATGATAACAGACCAGGACATGCAGGTACAATTCTTCAAGAATGGATGTGTCATTCAGGATAGCAAATTGGAGACAGTTGCAACAGGAGTACGTGTGGGGAATTTGTATAGACTAGATGCAATGAGCATACCACAACAGACGATGGTTGCAGCAACATCAACAGCTGAGAATCTCTGGCATCAGAGATTTGCACATATCAATCTACAAGATCTCATCCTTCTTAAAAATAAAGGTATGGTCAATGGACTTCCTACTTTGCATAATATCAAACTGGAATGTGATGGATGTGCATTAGGGAAGATGCATAGAGATGAATTCCCTGTGCATGACAACAGAAAACAAAGAGACATCCTAGAGCTAGTGCATACAGATATCTGTGGACCTATGCAGACTAGGTCTTTAGGAGGTGCATATTACTTTCTACTGTTTATAGATGATTGCACTAAGTTCTCTTGGGTGTATTTTTTAAGCAACAAGAGTCAAGCTTTCAGATATTTTAAAGAATTTAAAGTGATGATAGAGAACCAAACAACAAAGAAGATAAAAATTCTACGCTCAGATCAAGTGGGGGAATACAGGTTAAATGAGTTCATGAACTTCTGCAAGCAGCATGGGATTATACAACAGTTTACAGTGCCACACACTCCACAGCAGAATGGAGTAGCAGAACGCAAGAACAGGACCCTTGTGGAGTGCGCCAGAAGCATGCTTCAAGGTAAGGGCATTTCTAATGGTCTTTGGGTAGAAGCCATTAATACTGTTGTTTATTTAAAGAATAGGAGTCCCACCAAATGTTTAGGCTTCAAAACCCCTTTTGAATCATTGTTTGGACTCAAACTAGCAATTGATCATTTGAGAATATTTGGATCTAAAGCTTTTGCTCATGTACCGAAACCAGATAGGAAAAAGCTAGATCCCAAAGCCTTGAAATGCATATTTGTAGGATATGGCACAGAGTATAAAGCATACAAATTATATAATCCTGTGACTCATAAAGTGTTTGCAAGCAGAGATGTTATATTTCATGAACAGATAGAAGATGGAAAGAAAGACTCTGATGATGAAAGCCATATTCCATTTTTGATAGAACTAAACAGTGAAGATGAAGAAGAACAGGTGCAGGATCAGGAGCAGAAACAGGAAGAAGCAGCAGCAGATGGCATAATAAGTGATGATACAGGCCTGGACAGTACTGAAACAAAAAGAGTTGAGGTAAGTTCTTTACCTAGAAGATCAGGTAGAAAGACTAGACTACCTACAAAACTTAGAGGCTATGCTTTAATGTCCAAGATTTTGAACATTGTAGAACCCTTAAATTATGAAGAAGCAAGTAGATCAGATGAATGGAGGGCTGCAATGCATGAAGAAATGGAATCCATTAATAGAAACCATACTTGGGACTTAGTTGAGCTGCCAGAAGGAAAAACCCCTATAGGTTGTAAGTGGCTGTATAAACCTAAGATAAATGCAGATGGTACTGTAGAAAAATTCAAAGCAAGACTGGTAGCAAAGGGTTATTCACAACAGGAAGGAATTGATTTCGATGACACCTTTGCCCCTGTAGCCAAAATTAATACAATTAGAATGCTAATCTGTTTAGCAACAAAACATAAATGGAAGCTACACTAGTTAGACGTTAAATCTACATTTTTGAATGGGGAATTAAAAGAAGAAATATATTTAGTACAGCCTCCTGGATTTGTGAAAAAGGGGTAAGAGCATTTAGTGTGTAAACTGCATAAGGCACTCTATGGATTGAAACAAGCACCCAGGTCATGGTATGATAAAATTGATTCATTTTTTGTTCAGCATAGTTTCCATAAGAGCCTCAATGATCCAAATTTGTACACCAAGATAAATAAACAGAGGCAAATCATTTTGATTTCTTTGAATGTAGATGACATGATAATAACAGGGAATGAAAATAGTTTAATCAAAGAAATCAAGCAGCAAATGTCACAGGAATTTGAAATGAAATACCTTGGCGATCTTCATTATTGCCTAGGACTAGAAGTGTGGAAAGATTCTGGTCAAACTTTTCTAACTCAAGGAAAGTATGCTAGAAACCTATTGGAAAGATTCAGAATGGAACAGTGTAAGACAGCAGCAACACCATTGCAGTAGAATCTCAAGCTAAGTAGTGATGACGACACAAAACAGGTGGATGCCACTTTGTATAGACAGCTAGTGGGAAGTTTGATATATCTTACGACAACTAGACCTGATTTGGCATACTCTGTTAGTGTGCTGAGCCAGTTTATGTCCAGACCACTTGACAGTCACTAGAATGCAGCGAAATGTGTGTTGAGATACCTTAGTGGTACTTGTAATTATGGTATTTTATACACTGATAGTTCTGGTGTTACTTTAGCAGGTTATTCTGATTCTGATTGGGCAGGTAACCTGGATGATCGTAGATCCATCACAGGTTATGCATTTAGCATTCGATCCAAAGTTATTTCATGGTGCAGCAAAAAGAAAAGTACTGTAGTGTTATCGTCATGTGAAGCAGAGTACCAGGCATTGTGTGCAGCTACATGCGAAGCCATTTGGTTGAGGAGATTACTTAGTGATGCAGGCGAAGGACAAAAAGCAGAAACTAGCATCAAAACAGACAATCAAAGCACAATAAAGCTTGCATACAATCCAGTTTTCCTTAAGAATGCTAAACATATTGATACTCAATTTCACTTTGTACGGGAAAAGATACAGTCTAAGGAAATTTGTGTGGATTATTGTAATACCTGTGATAATTTAGCTGACATTTTTACTAAGCCTCTAGGGAAATAAAGTTTGAGTTACTTAGAGGGATGTTAGGTGTGCACAATAACCCTTTCTTCATTAAGGGGGGGAGTTAGAAATAATGAAGAAATGGTTATGTGGTTGTAACGTTACCTCTTACTTTAGGAGTTGTTCCTAGAATTTAGGAGGTTGGTTTCAACTACCTATTTTTTAGTCATGTATTTAATATGTAATATTCATTCATTGAAAGGTATTGAGTGAACGAGAGAGAGAGAGTCTCCTCCTTGTATGAGTGCAGTCTCCAGGTGAAGTACACACCTGTGAGCTGCAACTCCTTCTGATTAATTCAAGTTTCATTATTTTTATCTGCTTATCCCTCTGTTTTACACTTTAGTACCTTTGCAAAATGTTACAATCAGCTTTTGCACAACCCTAACCAGGAGCTAATATGCGTTCGTCCTGCTAGGGCAGTAAATTGTTATATTTCCCAAACTATGCTAAGTATCTTATCTTATTAGCAAACCTCAATTAGTTTCAAGTAATGAGATGTTCTTACTTGTGTTCACTTAACCAATACAATTATACACATTTGTGTATCATATAAACATTAGAAGTGAAATTCATACTCAATATAACAGATGCATAAACATGAAATAAATTAGAATACTCTTATTTATTGATAATTTCAGATGCTTACAAACTCAACTCACCGTATGCATTCAGCTGCAAGGGTCCGCACACTCAGTTGTGGACTTCTAGGCCTCTGCACACTCAGCTACAGAGTCTCTACCTATGTTATAACCAAAAACTTAAGCTTCTACTCAGAGCTATCTCTCATACATCATTCCATCTTCATTGATTTCTTAACTACTTAGAGCTTAGTTCCATTTATACAATCCCATGGACCGCAAACCACGGGTAGATATTTTACGGTCGATATTACATTGTCAAAATAAGGGCAAACAACCTTATAACTCTTTAACATGTACATGCTCTGCGACCAGAAAATGCGGAGTCTTTTACATTAGGATTACAAAATTGGACCAAAATCTATGTTTTAAGCCCTAAAACTACCCTTGAAGGATCCTGTGACCAACAGGACCCCAACACAAATATCGTGACTCGTCCTCGAGTCACTCTGTAGGTGTGGAGATCTTAGCGTGAAGACTTCCCAACTCTGTCTGGATCACTGCAACGTCAGTAGTGCACTAAATGGCTACATTCTTGACTTCTTCCATGCGTTGTTTGGTGACTGCTGTTGAACTGCTACTCTGAATATTTTACTGAGCTGCTTGCAGTTTCGCAAGCTTCCCTTCAATGGAGGTTATGATCATGTAATGCTAATCAATTCATGGTTGTAGGCACACTTTTAAGACCGTTTCTTTCTTCCGAGCGGCATATACCTATTCCTTGAGCGGCTTTGCCTCATACATCTCTGTAAGCCTCTATGTCAGGGAAACTGTCTCAGTGGTCCCTTTTACCTCATCATACTTTTGTTATAGGTCATGTGCCTCTATCTCTAGGCGCTCTACATTTGCGTCCTCTTGTAGGGTGGTTAGGACCTCGAATGACTGTTCGAACAACTACATGAAGTCGACCACTGAACTGTCAACCACTGCCATTACTGTTGTAATAGTGGTGGTGCGTTGTTTCCTGATCTATGGCATATTTCAAGGTTATCACAGAATCTGTGACACTTTTCTACTTTACACTATCATGAAATCACATAGCTCCTGGGCAATGTAGTTTATAGTCCTGTGCTTCCTTTTAGCTACCTGGAGCGCTAAGACTATGCTTTTGTAATCTAATCAGATGATCGGACCACCTGTGCATGGCTTCAAACGACTGCCATTCACTTTTCCTGGGAAGGGATCTCCATTTAACTTAATGAGTTGGACTGCGCCCCCGTCGGTAATCTCCTTAATGACATATGGCCCCAGCCAAAGCATTATGAGTTTCCCTGGAAATTTATCAAACTTACTGTCATACAAAAGCACTAATTCATTCACCTTAAAGGTGCACAACTTAATATGTCGATCGTGCCACGCCTTTTCACGGTGCTTTTGGACCTGTTGGTGAAATCCAGTGAAAATTCTGTCTTCTTCCACCTCATCCAACTACACGAGCCTCTATTCCAAGGCTTTGTGATCTGTCATACCTGTGAGCTACTATGCGTACAGTAGGCATGATGTACTCCATAAGCATCATAGCTTCAACCCCATATACTAGCCTAAAGGGTGTTTGTCTCGTTAACTTCTTACATGTTGTCCGATGAGCCTGCAATACTGCAGGTATGCAAAGGTCCCAATCACTTCATTGAGCATTGTATACCTTGGTCAGTGCAGTCTCCAGTACTTTGTTGAACCCCTCCACTATCCTGTTAGCTTGTGGGTGATAAGGTGTGCTCTTTTGATGATACACCTGAAATTCCTCCCTTAGTGCGTTGATTGTCTCATTCAGGAAGTGCGTACCCCGATCACTCATTAAGATCTTTGGGCATCCAAGTCGCATTATTACATGTTCAAATAGAAATTAAAATCACGCCTGTGCAATCCTTCATTGGCTACATTTCTTCCTAAGAAGTCAAATACTTTGTCGCAGTGATAATGTACGCCGCGCTTATCTTTCCCTGTCGCTGAATCGTTCCTACAAAATCTATTGCCCATTTTTCAAAAGGTTACAACGTCATTTGTGAATTCAAAACAATCTCATCCCTCTATGATGGCCTATCTATTTTTTGACATACGTCACATGCCATGCAATATGATTTTGAATCTTGATGAAGTGTTGGCCACCACAACCCTGCGCATACAATCCTCTACACAGTTGCACTCCCTGCACAATATCCTCCCACGGTGCCCCCATGAGCATCTGCGAGGATGCTGCTCCATTCAACCACAGCTACATACCTTCACAGTATTTTGTCATTCTCCATTTTGTATAGATGCGTAGCAATCATAGAGAAGTTTGTCGTGTGCACCACTAATTCATTCTTTTGTTGGACAGACTATCCTTCCATCATAGTTCTAGTTGTTAGGAAGTCTATTGAATCCTCTAAATGTCCATCTGTCATGTGCACAACAAAAAGTTATGTGTCAGGTGATCCTTCCTCCAAATTAGTAGGTTCCTTCCCTGTCTCGATGCACAACAGGTGGTTTGGTATTGCGTTAAATTGTCCAGGCTTCACAACAAATTCAAAATCATACTCTTTGAATAATAAGAGCCATTTGTAGATGCACTCCCTAACATAGGCTTATTGACCAGGTATTTTAGCGCAGAGTACAACTGAACCTGCTCAGGTTGAGACTTTTCTTCATATGCTTGCATCAATGTATGCAGATCATTCTGCCCATCATACTTGTCTATCAGTTGCATTTTAGGGTTTCCAAATCATGTTCTCATGATTTTCCTACATTTGCGTCAATCATAAAAAATCCCTTTGTGTGTACCCAACCATCTTGTGGGCATAGCGCGCAATGCCCAGTCCAAGGCTTGGAAGCATTTTTTTTCTTGAAACTCCCTTTCAAACACATCCAAAAAGAAATTGACCTCATTTAGTCCATCATAAGTAAGCAGATTTATTTCCTCTGATGACACATAGGTCAACGACTTGGTCATTATATTGCAATTCAGCATAGTTACTTGATGTAACCAATTCTGCCAATGTTTTGTTTCCTCATCGGAGTCTGAAGTGCAGGAGCTCTTGCGTTCCCATATAATCTTCCCATCCGTAGTGGGATTCACCCATTCTTAGTCTCGCGTCGTTATCTTATACATGCAGTCTAGATGATCATCACTCTCATAGTCACGGACCGGCTCCGTATAGCACGATCCTTCAGCGGTATCTAGGAGTATTATTATGCGTAGTGACTTATTCTCGAAAATCATCTTTTGCTTCTTCAGATTGATTACCCCGTTCATATCAGTAGCCCAATCAATTCCCAAGAGCATGGGATTGGGATTGATGTCGTCAACAATCTCTATTACTTCAAAATTTGCCATCTCGCTCGCTCACTCAATATCCACGGTTATTCCTTGCATCCGCCCTATGGGTATTAGTTTTTGTTGATTCACTATTCTTAGTTGAATCAGAGACCATTGTAGTGTAGGTCTCCCCATTCACTCACATGTATGTTTCGGTAGAATATTTTCATCTGTTCCCAAATTCAGAATGAGTTGATCCATTTCGTATTCTCTGATCTGCGTGGTGAGTCTCATTTCACGTCCTGTCCTTGTCTTATGCTTTCCGATCTTCCAGGCTATGCGTGGTTCACCTAGCACGGTCCCAGAACATCTATTGATAATTTCCTATGACCCTTTTATAGCCTTACTTTCATGCAGTAACTTTATACAGGTTTGGAGGAAAGTTTTCAACATACAAGGGTCCATCTCCAGCTCCGGTTTATCTTTGCTTCCTAAAGTGGAGGCCTCAATGAATCTCTTCTTAGCTTCCATGAAGGTTTCCTGAGCATGCTCCAAATCGAACTCAGCCTCTTTCCTTGGGGCTTTGCGAATCCATGTACTATATTCCTGTTGTTTTCTGTTGTCATCTCTTGTCGCGATTCCACTCTAGAGCACTATGTTTACGTTTGGATCTTCCTCGCGCGGCTCAGACCTCATTATCTGTATGCTCTCAGTTGGGGGAGGTGGTAGCAATCCTTTTTCACGTATCCTCACTATAAACATATGAAAATGTTCTATTTCATTATCAAACAACGTGCAATACTTACACGATGGGCACATTGGATTAGTGCAATCACGGACATCGTTTGTTGGCCCTCTACACTATTAGAAAATCAATTTTCCGTGACCTCTACTATGTCCTCCTCTCCCTCGGCCTCCTCCGTGCCCCTAAAATCTTGTCCATGCCATCCATGAATTTTGATCAAGGGACAACGTTTTGGCTTGAACTTTGTAGGTGGGAGTTCTATCCATCATTAATTCATAGCTTCTACAAGTACGCACGTCATGTCCCACCGACCTACAAAAGTTGCAAAACAATTGTTGTGGAGTTTGTGTATACTTCTGTAACAAGTGGCAGTTATCTGTGGCATGTTTTCCAGGTATTTGACAGATAGGGAACCACAAAGTAGGCGCCAGGCTAGGTCCTGCTTGAGGTTCCAACCTTAAAGGCGCCAGTCCTCCTCCTGTAAGGTAATTTGTAAAGACCGGGCAGTGGTCTTTGTCATGACCCTGGCTTTTTCATTTCACACACCATACTTCTTCACGTACCTCTGGCCTAACCGTACTATCCAGCTTCAAGATTTGCATCTCAAGGCACATATTCTTAAGTTGTGCATGGATATGCTAAACTCCTAGATTAGGATCCTGCATCGGTGTCTCATGTAGTTTCATGGAAATCTCTAGGGCCTCTACCTAAGTTGTTACCTTCTATTGATATAACACACTCCTTAAATGTGGTAGTAGCGAAGCTACAAACCACTTGCGATGCTGTCAATTTGTTAGATTCATGTTGGCTTCGCAGATCATATATTTCATTCTTTGATATAGTTCCCAAGGCATCTCTCTTGTTAGCATCATGATCTCTTTGAATCCCACAATCGACTACACTTCAAATTTAGAATTTCTAAATTCCCTATTCAGTGTCATTTAGATGTCCGCTACTCTAGAAATTGGGTTATTGTTGGAGTACTTAATATACTAGGTTAGAGCGCGATCTTGTAGAGCACTAACCAATATTTCCTTCTTTATGTTATCCTATGTAACAGCTTGAGCTTCCCATAAAGCCCTCATAATGAACCAGAATTGATCTCAGTCCTCATTTCCCAAGCCTTTGAACAAAGGAAACTTCACTCTATTTGCCATACCGAATCGCGGTGGTGGTGGAGGTGGTACAAGTGAAATTGGAGGTGATGGCGGTGAGGATGGAGGTGGTATTCAGAGAAATCCCTATCTTATCAATTGAATAGCACTTCATGGAGGGACCTTCGTTATCCGTCTTTGTCCCTTCGCGGCGATGAAATAAAGGGGCTATACTCTAGACCCTTACTTCCTTCATTTCTATAACTTTTTCCGCTTTGCGTAGTCCCAAACATCAAGGTAGCTGCATAACCCATTTTTCGCACAATAACATTTTAGTCCTAGTATTCAGAGCTTTTACGTACTTACCTCACGTTCCTTTAAAAAAGAATCACTCTACCTTGCTATAGCTGACTGAGGTGTTGAACAAAAACTTAGTAACAAATTCTCCTATAATACAATCATGCCAATGATTGACGACGCATGTGATCTTATCCCCTGATGCTTCCAACCTTTGCACTAGTTTTGGTGTACACATAATAGGACTGTCAAGTTTCCACTTTCATTGGCTACTAGCTTCGTGATCCACTCATATAGCTCAGTAGGGAAAGAGGCGAAAAAGATTTCATGGATCTCTGTATACAGGTATTGGTCCAAACACTATTCTTCTAACAGTCGGGGGTTTTTGTTCTCCTGTGTCACAAAATTGTGAATCCTTATGTCCAACTAGCCTTCGATTTATTTCTTAATTAGATTCCAGTGATACAATATCACACATCACTCATTGAGATTCCGATCCCAAAAACGAAACCATTTGTTGGCTTGTGGGGGCCTGACCTAGGTTCAACGTTAGTTAGCCAAACAAATTGTTACACTACTAGCCCTTTCGGCATTAGCCCATGGAGCGCGGGCTGAAGTCTCACCCGAAGCAGTATGGGGAGATGCTAGAACCAAGTTTCCATAACCTTGAGATGGATATGATGTCATTTTATTCCAACTATTGCTGCCTTCACGTAGGTTGCTTATCCCTCTATTCTACCCTTCAGTAACTTTGCGAAATGTTACAATCTCTTTCTTGCAACCTTAACGAGGGGCTGATATGCTTTCCTGCTTCTAGGGAAACGAATTGTGATATTTCCCAAACTATGTTAAGTATCTTACTTATCTTATTAACAGATCTTAGTTAGCTTCACGTAACCATATGTTCTTACTTGCGTCCATTTAACCAATAAAATTATACACATTCGCACATCATATAAATATTAGAAGTGAAATTCATACCCAATATAACAGATGCATAAATAGGAAATAAATGCAGAAATTATAGAATACTCTTCTTTATTGATAATTCTAGATGCTCACAAACTCGACTCTTCCTATGCACTCAACTGTAGGGGTCCGCACACTCAGTTGTGGACTTCTAGGCCTCTGTGCACTGAATTGCAGAGTCTCTACCTATGCTATGACCCAAAACACAGGATTCTATTCAGAGCTATCTCTCATACATCATTCCATCTACATTGATTTCTTAACTACTTAAAGCTTAGCTCTATTTATCTTCTACAACCGATATTACATTATTAAAATAAGGGCGGACAACCCTATCACTCTTTAAGATCTATGCGCTTTGCGACCACAAAATGAGGAGTCTTTACATTAGCATTACAAAATTGGACCAAAATCTAGGCTTTAAGCCCCAAAACTGCCCTTGGGGTATCCCGCACCCAACACAAAATATTCCACTTGTAGTATATCCCCAATTCCTTAAGAAGTGACCCCCAAGTAAGAGTTGGATCAAGCAGCCACAATAGTATTATTTGCAGGCATCGAGTTGCATGTATGATTTCCTTGCTAGTTTTGGCATGCATGGTACATGCATGAGTGTATTTGGTTCTCTTATTGTAATTGACATGGGATTTTCCACGTGTAATAGTGGCCTGAGCTTTGTATTTCTATTTTTGGATAGCCATGGTGTGATGGGTTTCTTTCATTTGGTTGAGCTTTGGATTTTTGGATGGTTTTGAAACTAGGTGAGGTGGTAATAGGAAAACTCCTCAAGGCCTAAGACTCCCTTGATTGACAATGACGAGATTGTGATAAATCCTGAGGGTGGAGATGGAAAATTACTCAAGGTATTGGCGAAGAAATTTAGGAGCATCCATGCTTGTTTAGGCCTAGTGATCCCTTCACGAACTTTGGTGGGATTGCAGTAAAGCCTCGTAGTGTATGTTTTTGTTTGGGCCTAGAAATCCCTTGATTAGTAATGGTAGAATGCCAGTAAATCCTCGTTGTGCAAGTGCTTATTTTGGGCCTAGGAATCCCTTTATCAGTTTTGGCAGCATTGTGATAAAGACTGAGGAAGTCTGGTTATTTCGTTATGAATCCCACATTCATGTTTGGAATATGGAACGAGGGTGATTCGCTGAAAGAAAGATTTTATTAAGTCAAATCGATGGCTTAGTCATACGTGGAAGTCCATGACTTGGTTGGATTTTTCATATGTTAATAAGAGCTCTTTTCCTCTTGTATTTTATGAGTAAATGTAATTGTTATGATATGGATTTAATTGTTTTTCTATCATTACTATTATTTTAGTTATATGTTGGTTATAAACATGGTTTCATAATATATTCTAATTATGACTCTTGACATTTTTTATTGGTAAATGAATGGTTGTTGAATGCATGACCTAATAGATGTTATTGCAGTGAGATGGAATTAGACTGTTTTGATGATTTTCAAATAAGTATGGGACCTATATGTTCATATGTGCATTCATGACCTGTAGATTACATGTTCACAATGTGTTTGATGAAATGTCTATCATGGTTAGGTCTACTCAAGTCAAGTTCTTGACTAAGTTTTGCATTAATGGATTTGACTTTGTGTCATTCATAATACTATAAATTTATATCAAGTTCTTGGCAGAGGTCTGGATACTAGCCCTTAAAAAGTGGCTCAAATTCTAGGGTCACATGCTTAGAAATGGGAAATCTAGACTACAGTAGCTTGGAGGTAGGTTTATCTATGCGACTCGAGGGTTACACACATTAGATTTTCTTGTTATGCAAGTGAATAAGAATCAATATCACTAAAAAAGCCAGTTAACTGAGGGTTTGGGCACCTAGAGTGGTGTTTTAGCTCTTGTGGTTCCTGTAACTCGTGAGCAAGGTCAATAAGATTTATTTTTGTCAACTCCATTTCCTTAATGTAATCTACGAGGTCAATTCCTATCATAATATCCCTCAGCTCATGTTTACCATGGTAGGGCGGTGAAAGTGGGTAGATATAGGAGGAGTGGTTATAGATTTGTATGAGAGCTCGTAGGTTTAACACTTGGATTGGATGAGCAGAATGTGTTTGTCACACATGCATGTTAGTTGTATATGTGATTGTTATTCATGCATTGTGATAGTCATTATTGTAGTTTGTGTCTTCATGATGCTAATTTGTTGGCTAAGATGGAGTAGGAGATGCATATTATGAGAGCTTGGTTACTGATCTAGAGCTCAAAGTTAGAGAAAATCATCATACAAGTTTGTATGTTGGGCATCCAGGTATAATGGTTAATGGTTGTATATGCATTGTGGCTATATACATGTCTATAATTGTATTGTAGTTATGGCTATATTCATGAGAGATGCTAATTGTTTAGTGTGGTCATATGCATGTGTGACAGATAGTCATAAATGGTAGTACCTTATTATTATATGCATTGAGGTCATATGCATGATGATTATGGTCATTGCAGTCAAGATATTGATCTTATATGTATATTGGTATTCTAGATTGGTCTGTGTAGATGGATATGGTTATAATACTCAAGTTTGAGCCGATATATTTGTGATCTTGTGTCATGGTAGTCTGGACTGACTTGTGCATATGTCATAGTCTCCCCCGAGACAAATTGAGGTATAAGTTTGATTATGTCATTTATTTAGCTGATATAACATGGTATGTTTATAGGTTGTTTGAATGTTTGATTAATTTCATGATATGATTATGTGTCTATAAGATTGCACGAAGAAATTTTCTTCTTTTAAGATGGTTGTATTAACACAATATGTGTTGAGATAGTTGATATGCACTTGGGTACAAGTGGCTAATATTTGTAGTATTATAATTGATCAGTGTTATTTGATTATGAAATGGTTGTTAGTCTCGGTAAAGGTTGATTTCAGATCAATAGATATAATGTATTGATCATTAGGACATGTGGTTTACATGTGTGAACAGTTTTACGGCGACATGCTCGATATTAGTGTGACAAGGTAACAATTGATTTTTTATATAACTAATAGTTGCGTGATGTGAAAGTATTTAGTAAGACTCGATTGTAGTAAGGTAAAAGGTAAAAGGAAGGAATTGGATGAGAATTCCTTTGGCTATGTTTGGAAACCACGATTGCAAATGAATGAGTTCTTTACATGAAGACAAGAGTCTTGTTAACCTTGATTTTATCTAACATTATGTGGATAAGTGCTATATTTGTGAGCATGTATTGACAAGTATAACAACTAGTTTCCCATTATGGTTGGATCTGTCAAGGAATTGGAGCTCCTTGAGAGTTGATATATGTATATGCTTAGTTACAAGGTAGTGTGCTCGACACAAGAAGGTAAGGTAACCGATACGTTGTTATATCTATTTATACACTCACAATTATGTGTATGGCGGTATGATTTAGGGGATTACAAGGAAAAATAGGCTGCCGTGAAACATTAAAGTAGGCTCGGGTTGAGGTTTCCTTTGGGGGAATTAAGAACCATGGGATTGAATCATGGTTTTTCTTGCTATTTTTGTGTTTTCTACGATTTGTTATTCTTTTACACTTGATTTATAGTTTTTTTTTGTGTCTGGACCATGGCCATGCCACTTTGTCTATGGTGTCGTATTTTTATTGAATTTGCAGAGATTTCTTCTTGCTTGTTTCTTGTTCCTATCTTTTGTGTTCTGAGCGTATTACAAATTGGTTGGGGAAAGAGGAAAATTAATAGACCTCGAGAAGAGATGGATGAAGCCAAATAGGTAATGTACGACCCTGATGAAGTCGATGCATCAATACAGGGAAACTAAAGACAAGATTGTGACATCTAGTTTGGTTGGTTCGGTCCATTGGGGTAAATGGATGGTGGTAGGATAGTCACGAGAAAGGTAAGACAATAGGTAAACTAATTGGATTTAAGGTGTCAGATGCCTTGGCCATGTTGGGAAATGTTGTTCTCAATGTCATGTTTGCATTGCATTGATAGAGAGAGTTTCTTAACCTTGAACTTTTGATATATGTTAATTTAGTTGTGATATGATTATGCTAATGTCTATAGATGTAGAATATGTATATATGTATGTCATTGATTGATAGAGTTGTTAGGTTTCATGGTTGTTTTATGCTAATGTTTATATTTATATATGTATTTATGTATGTGATTCACTGAGAAGGTCATCAGGGATCATTCTTGTCTGAAGGAATTATTGCTTATGCAGGTGAATGTGACTATGAGGTTCTTGGTTTTACAAGGAATCAAGTGGAAGACTAGCCTGACAGATTCATGAGGTGTGTATTGTGTGGATATGAATTAATATTATGTGCTTATAATATGCCTATGTAACGTAGTCTGATTTGCGGCCTTGACCCAGGTGGATATTAGTTGCCACCTTACTATTCCATCTAGGCCTCTAATATGTTTCATAAGTTTCCTTGATTATAATAGCATTTACTATTTTTAGCAGTTTTGTATATTCTAAACTTCTGGAGCTATTATGACCCCTAAATGATAAGTTTTTGAGGTCTATGGGTTTTCCACAATCTTGTAATACTCAAATATACCTTTCTAATTAGGTATTGTATGTGCCAAATGGAGATAATATGACCAAGTTAATACCTTCGAAAGTTGGTTGCCCAGGTAGCCCAAAAAGGCCCATAAAATCTTAGAATTCCATTCGTTGGGGTTAGGGTTTTCATATTTAGGGTTTCCATTTATTGTTTAATAATAAAAAGATGCTTGAGCCTCATTGTAATAAAATTCAAAGGCATGTAGTTTCCACATCTTTTCTTAGATATAAGTTACCATCACCTCAGCTAATTTATCTCCATTCTATATGTAAGCATCTTTCAGTTCTCTGATATTAATAAAATGAAGATTTATTTACGTTGCATCTCTATTTTTATGTTTATATATGTATTTTGTTGCACTCCTCCATAAGTCTAGATCAATGGTATCAAAGTGGACTTCTCTTTCTCTATTTTTCTTTTCATGTCCCCAACAAGGTTGGGATATAAGGATTTAGGGCTTGAACTGGTTGAACCTTTGCAAGACCACTCTCACAAAACATGATGGCCTCCTATGGTGGAAGAAAATAAAGATGAGGGAGTAAGAGATCTCTTCAAAATATTTCTCGAAGAAGCGCTCAAGAGACAAAGTAATTCTATGATGGATATCTTTGCCCAGATCCTTTGACCCATGCCTACAGGTGACACATCTTGATCCAGAAGCCGCTTTAGAGGCACCAATCCCTTTAAATTACAAGTCAACTTTCACATTCCCATATTTAAATGACAGATAGATGCATATACCATAGATAGATGGTTAAATTTGTTGGAAGGATATTTTTTGGTTCATGATTTTTCCAACAGGGAAAATATTACTGTTGTGCTCCTTAAAGCTTACCCCCATGTCAAAGCCTAGTGGGAAACCTATTGTGAACTGAGGGATGAGACCGAACCCTCATTGTTTTCTATTACACCCGCTTGGAATTTTTTCTGAGACAACATCAAGGAACAATATTACACCATGGAGGTCTATGAGGAAAAGTACATATAATGGACTATACTCTGACAACAAAAGGATCAAGATGTGCATGAGCTGACAAATATTTTCCATACCCTACACACAAATTTGGGCATCAAATATTTTATGAAACATCTGGTCCTCAAGTACATAAACCATTTAAAGAAATACATTGAGGAGGAAATGAAGTTCTTGGACATGTCCTCGCTTGGGTGCAATATACTAATATGTTGCCAAGATTTAACAAAAATTTAGGCAGAAGAAGTGAGACTTTAGATCTATGAACCCAACACAAAGAAAAGGAACCCCCAAGCCACAGAGAAAATTTCAAAGTTACATCATGACCCCTAGGAAACCTCCTTGAAGCCACAAACCAAGAGTAATGGGAAGGTGAAGAAAGACACTAGAATGTGGTTTGAGTTCCATAAAACATCCACTCAAAACACAAATGAATGTTGCACAAAGTAGACATTGGCGGCTGAGTTGGAAGAGTCAGAGATGGAGGCATGCTATGAATCTTAGTCGGAACCTCACAAGGGATCTGAAAAACGAAATAATATCATTAACGTTGAATTCGCTACGATGGTAGCCACCACCAAGCTCCAAAATTTGAAATGTAAGGATCTAGAGGAGGGGAAGCACCTCTCCAATTTCCAGATGTAGGTAATGGATTTGCAGGTGCAGTTTATCGTTGACAGTGGTAGCCAGAATAACTTGATCTCAGCTGAGGTTGTTAAGAGATTGAAGCTACCAACAACACCACAACCACAGCCATACACCATCGAGTGGATCCCCCAATGACAAGATCTCCATTCCAGCCAGCAGTGTCTCCTGCTTTATAGCACTGAGCCCTTCGTAGATAAGGTATTGTGTGATGTTTCCCATCTAAAAGTTTGTGATGTTTTATTAGGTTAGTGATACCTATGGAAGCTTCATGTTGTATATAAATCTTCACTTTGTTTTGTTATTATTACTTTGGGTCAGAAATTGTATAGGATACCAATGGTAGCACCGACTACTGCCCTTTCTTTGATCTTTGCTAAATAATGCAATAAGACCATTTCCTAGATAAGGAAATCTATCTTCCATATGATTTTCCCTCATAACAAGAGGAAGATTGTGACCACATCGATAACCTCTAGACATGGCTCCTCCACATGACACCAGCAAATGGACAAGGTCATGGAGGAGTAACAATGCATCTTCATGTCACCCAGAGGGGTACCCCTACACCATCAGATCAAGCAATCCATCGATCTAACCTCAGGTGCACCGCTACCTAATGTACCAATCTACAAATGCTCTCTTATAGAGAACAGTGAGATTAAGAAGAAAATTCAAGAGCTTATGTAGAAAGGGCATATAAGGCCAAATCATCACCCTATGGGAGTGTGATCATGTTGGTATAGAAGAAGGATAGAACCTAAAGGTTCTGTATTAACTATTGGGCATTGAATAAGATCACTGTCTGGAATAGGTATCCAATCCCACAGATTGATGACCTTCTGGACCAACTCAAGACGGCCAAATATTTCATCAAAATTAACTTGAAGTCCGATTACCACCAGCTATTGATTGAACCCTATGATATGTGGAAGACTTCCTTCAAATCCAGAAGGGACTTTTTGAATGGATTTTCATACATTTCGGGTTGACGAATGTCCCCACAACCTTCATGAGGCTGATGGAAGACATATTGTGGCCCTTTACCAAATTGTTTGTGGTAGTGTACCTAGATGACATCTTGATCTTCAGCCAAAATTGGGAAGAACACATAAACCATACCTAGTAGGTCCTCCAAACCCTGTAACAACACAAATTGTGTGGCAATTTTGAGAAATGCACTTTTGGTATGACCCAAGTTCAATATCTGTGGTACATCATTGATGATCGGGGTGTGCATGTGGATTTATCCAAGGTACAAGTTATTCAGGATTAGGTACCCTCAACCACTCTTCCAGAGATCCACATATTTCTAGGACTTGTCAATATCTATCGCAAGCTCGTGTTAGGTTCTCTCACATCACTTGGATTTTGAGTCAAGTTACAAAGGGCAGAGTGAAAGGAAAGTTCTATTGGTATGAATCCCAATAGAAGGAATTTGTTGAGTTGAAGTAGCACTTATACTCTACATCAATGCTCACATTACCATACCTAAAACAACCATTTGAAATTGAGATAGATGCCTTCGACTATGTTGTTGGTGCAATTCTTACCTAACAAGGGCATCGAGTGGCATATCACAATGAGACACTTTTAGATACAATCCAAAAGTATCCCACCTATGACAAGGAGATATATTCCATTATGCATGGCCACTGAAAATGGAAGTATTACATTTTGGGGAAGGAAATGATGATCCACACAAACCATCAACCATTATAGTTCATACAAACACAAGCAAAGCTGCAAAAGGATTTGCATCATAAATGGTCCACATATCTACAACAATTCCATTTGAACATTAAGAAAAAGAATCACAACATCAATAATGTTGCATACATCCTCAGTCGACCACTAGTTATGGTGGTTACCACTGTGCTTGACTCTTGTGGACATGAGACTTCCATATGGATGCATCTTTACAAGAGTGATACAGAATTCAACACCACATACCAGATGCTCCTATAAGGTAAGAAAGTCCCATATTTTCACCTCCAGGACAGACTATTATGCCACCTGGGACATCTTTTTGTTCCTTCAAGCGAGCATGCCAAGATGATTTGGGACGCGCAATATAGTCATGTTACTAGATATTTTGGGGTAGAAATGACAGTGGCAGTGTTGTAGAAGTATTTTTATTTGTCGTACCTTCAACATGATGTTGGGAAGTACATCATTTCCTGCATTGCCTACACCATTTCCAAACATACAATAAAGAAGAAATGTATGTATACTCCTCTTCTGACTCCTAGCCATTCCTAAGAATCCATCTCCATGGATTACATGTAAGGCCTTCCTTATACCAAGCATCACAACAACTATTTTTTCATGGTCATCGACAAATTATCTAAGATGGCCATTCTGAAATTCTATGTTTTAGCGAGCCTAGCGACAGTGAAACTCACTCTTGTCCAGATGGACAAGTTTGTCGCTATTGTTTTAACGAGTTTAACGACAAAGATAACTCGGTCCTTTTCATGTTTAGAGAGTTTGAAAAGGGACAAAAAGGAAACTCCAATAGTCCTTTTTCATGGCATAATCCCTTAAGTCCAAAAAAATATAAAATAATACGAAAGGGATGACTTTTTGATAGTTTTAGCGAGCCGAAAAAGACAAGCGATCGATCATTTTATGGAATGATCCCTTAGGTCCAAAAGGATTAAAATGTAGAGGAGGGATGGTGCTTCCCTTTACTTTAATGAGCTAGAAAGGCCAGTAGCTTGACAATCTTTTCATATTTTATGAGTCTAAAAAGAGCTTAAAAGAGACTCGTTTTTTAGGAACAAGTCGTGCTTTCAGGTAGCAACTAGCTCCAGGTAAGTTTGGAACTTGTCAAACACGATAATGTAAAGAGGGTGGCTAACAAAATTACTCATCGTAGCTACTCCTCAAAAGGGTAAACAATCAAGTGGAGGCATATGATTGGCTAAAAGAGCACAAGTGATGGTAAGAACATGACCAAGGCTCAAAAGGTTGATATCAATGCAATCACAAAGGTTATTTAACAAAAGGCAGGTTTATTTTTTAATCAGCTTGAACCTTGTGCCAACATGTGCTCAGTGGTGAGTTTATTTTTTAGTGAGCTTGAATCTTGTGCCAACACGTGCTCAGTGCTAGGTTTATTTTTTAATAAGCTTGAGCTTTGCGGAAACATTGCTCACTCGAGTCATCTTTAAAGATGTCTCTTATTAGTAGGTTCATTTTTTAATGAGCTTACCGCATGCGAAACTTTGCTCAGCGCCTTTTGTATGCATGATAGAAACAACCAACTACAGAAATAACTACACTAAGAGTTAATGAACTACTAAGGTTAGATAGGATAGCTTTAAAAGAACATTTCCTTTGCTTTGCCGAGGTCACCGACAAAGGTGAATGGTGGATTAGACCAATCACCTAACCTAAGCAGTTAACTAAAAGTTAGGCTAAAATACTACGAGGTTAGAGTTATGCTGGTCGCTTTTCACTTGCGTAAAAAAAGGTTTGCATGCCCCTAGGTGTTGGGAAAACTAAAATTTCCAGTTTCGTTATGGAAGTTCCTGCATTTAAGAAGGATCATTTTGTTTGTGTAGCAAACAAAACACTTCCTTGGCTCTGTCCATCGAAATAGACAAAGGTGAATGGTGTGAGCTTCTAATCACATAACGTGCGAGCAAATCCTATTTCAGACTGATCCCATATCCTACACGGAAATGGTGTTTCATACCAATCATATAACCTACAAGGAAATTTTTTTTTTCATCTGGGTTCACCTGCCGAAGCAGACCAGGGTGCATGTCCCCTAAGCTTTGTCACATTCACCGAATCACTCATAGTAATTAGGTGGATGAACTGGAGGCTGAAGAGACATTCCTTGTGCAAAAAGACCATTTAGGGATGGTGTTTGACTCGTAGCCCTGTTTGAACCGG
The DNA here is from genome assembly GCA_000404065.3 of Pinus taeda. Taxonomy (NCBI): domain Eukaryota; kingdom Viridiplantae; phylum Streptophyta; class Pinopsida; order Pinales; family Pinaceae; genus Pinus; species Pinus taeda. The sequence continues at coordinate 25,051 of APFE031416710.1, read as the reverse complement.
GAAATGAAAGTTGGTCAACAAGTTGTACCATTCTGCCTTCATACAGGAAACACATCACTCAAAAGAGTGTGGAAACAATAAATCCCATGATGTAAACGCAGTCACTTCCAAGGAGTAGATTATAATCTAGTGGCTGTTGGACTACCATCACATTCAAATGAACAATTTTCCTTCTCAAAGTTATAGGAAAATTTGGAAGGATCCCTAACGGTTGACTGGTTCCTTTATTGAAGCCTGACAAATTTCGATTCTCAGGCAAAAGCGATGGAAAACCAAGTGCTTTCCAAGTAGTTGTGGAAAGGATACTCATGGAAGCCCCTTCATCTATGATAGTGCGAGACATGATCATTTTGTAAACTTGTACTATGATTCGGAATGGTACATCAGATGGAAGGAGGGGTCCCGCTAGTAGATTCCAATCAAAGGAAATGACTAGATTGCTTGGAGGGGGGATTGAATAAATGACTGGATGAGTCTCTTGAAATGGGGAACTTCCCTCATGTCATAAAGGAACAAGAATATTGCCCCCATGTTCATTAGATTCAGTGTTAACAAAAATAATTTGAACGGTGTCGTTCTCATTCTCTTTGGAGACTGTATCATCTAAAGGCGGACTTTCTGAAGGCAAGACTGGGTCGACTGCTGTCTTGACCTATTGAATTTGGTTTGGTGTGGACGCAAAGGGTTTATATTAAATGATAGGTGCTTCGACCGACAACAAAGGTACGTCAGTCGAATTTTCAACTAGCAATGGACTTGGAAAGTGTTTCTTGTACCCAGGCGGAAGTCACTCTGGTGAAGCAGGATGGTTATCCAAGACACTTTTAGCTTCGTCTAGAAAAGGACAACGGTGGAAGGAATGATCGTCTTCACACAACCTATAAGGAAATCTAGATCTTCCTTCTTGTCCATTGAATTCACTTCCACTAGTCAATGGTGTACTCTCAACATGATCGACAAAGGTTGATGACACTGGATGCTACAAGCGGGGAGATGAGTGTCTCAATATCCACAGGATGCAAGGACAATCTCAATGAAAGTGGTTTCCTTTGCAAATTCCGCATTGATATTTGGGCTTGGAAGGTGCAGTGTGTGGATTTTCACCAGATGATGCATGGTTGCCCCCTTGCGCGACTAGATTATTCTTCTTCTTCTCCTTCCCTTTCTTCTTCTTCTCAGTTACTTGGTTTTTAGTATCACTAGTTTCACCAAGCGAAGAGGAAGAAGGATAGGGAGAAACAAACGAAGTAGAAGGTGAGGGAGCAACTCCAGTATCATCTGGTTGCTAATTCGATTGCTGAGGAATTACGGTGTTTTGAATGACAGAGGTCAAGAATAGCCATACTGGTAGGCCAATTGCGATTCCTGGAAGGGACAACGTAGCCATATAAGGATCACCAATATGTCACCAAGAGGAGAAAGGACTAGGATTTCCCCTAGGAGAAATCCTTGATTGGTGGACACCATTACCTCAACCTAAGATCAATGAAGGAACAGGGATGTTATTCCAAAATTAAATAAATTTTAGGATGCTTTGACACAACTTGCTTTTTCAGTTTTTAACAGTCGAGAAAAAGCTAAAGGTGACTCTAGTTGCCTTCGATTCTTAATGAGCCCGAAGTGACAAGTGCTCAGATGGACCTTTTCTTTTAGGGAGTCGAAAAGGAACTAAAATGACTACTCTCGAAGTCTAGACAGAGGGATTACCAAACCAATTGCAAAACTGCAATATACACCTTGGTGGTAAATTAAAGTGAAATTACCAAGGACTTTACGTACGACAGTCAATCTTCCCGAATGCTGTGTTCAGGGCATTGCGATCAATAGGGCGGCAGACACAGCTTCCTAAGGATAAAGGATATCAGCCTATTGTGGTCTCCCAATATATACTCGATGGTACGGGGAGCACAAGTCCATACTGGCACTTGTCGTATCAAAGAGGAGGAATCACCCAAACTTCGATGAAAATGATAGTTACTAGGTTTTACAACGCTGGAATACGTCTCTAGCCTAAACTTCTAGATGTTGTGCGTTAGGTTCCAAAGCATTTTTATGTTCATTAAGGTTTATTTTGGAGTTGATCTTTCTTAGAATTTTGTCTTTCAAGGTTCTTCACGTGATGTAGATGTAAAATTCCTAAATATGCAATCTAAAATGATAAACAATCATTTGTTTTTCCTTTAGCAATGAAAATCCTAGCTACTAAGGAAAGAAAAGTACAATTCTTTCAATAAAGAGCAGAGAGCACACACTAAATGCATTTTTCCTAAATCATTTTCCACATGCAGTCTAAATGCAAATGCACATGCATGTATTTGTTTTTCCGTTTTCTTAATGTGTGAATGCCAATAAGGAAAACTAACTATAGATCTGAACTATTTTCTTCAAAGTGACACTTCAACAATTTATTTTCAAAATGAAAGGAAGACTAAAATGAAACTTTTGACTTCGAATGGAAAATTCTTTTAGACACTTCAAATATTGACAATTCAAATAAAATACAATGGAAAAAGTACAATCAACTATCTAGAAGAGGAAGACTTTACGACACTCTTCTTCTTGACTCAAAACAACAGTTACGACACTTTTGAATCAAAAGATGACAGTTCAATTAAGCTACCTTTTGCAAACAAGGACTGTAAATGATGAAAAATATATAAAAAACATTCACAATTCTTGGTTAATGGAGGCTGAGTAATGTAAAGGAAGGGCTTCAACAATGATATACTGATCATAAGCAGCAAAACTATTGAATAACGCTAAAAACAATGAAGAAAAAACCAAATTCCAGAGAGGGAAACAGTCTCATTCAATCATCACACCTGTCCTTAAGGGAAATAGGGATGCGTCTCACCTGTAGCACACAGGAGGTGCGATGAATCCAGACTACCAATTAGAGAAAATGTGATGGACCAGGGAACGAAACTGAGCTTGGTTTTTGCTCAAAATTTGAAGCTATGTTCAGTGATTTAGGCCGAGCTATGATAGGCAGTAAGCACAAAGTATAGGGGTATGATATTATGATGTTATTGAGCTACCACCAGGGAAATTAGAATGTTTTCAAGTCAGATTTTTAGTTCATAAACCAACTCGAAGATTGACTGAGGCAGTGTTTATCTACTTTGCTGTTTCATAACAAAGCAGTTCGAAGGCTAGCTAGCTTAACTTCAGGCTCCGTCTGTAGTTTATAAGCAAACAACAGTAACAAACAAACAAACTATTCACTTCCCAGTGGAGCTGCCATTTTGTTTTTGGGAAAACTAGTGTCTATTTGATCTGCTAGTCCCACTAAGATGGGTAGCCACCTTAGAAACAAACAATTCAAAGTAACTTGCATTTTCCTTTATGGATGATAGATAAGGGAGAAGCAAAGAGCACCAACCTTAATCTTTTGCTTGGCTACTTGCTTTTTTCCTCTGTCCTTTGATAGAGCTTGCCGGTCCTTTCTCACTTGTCCAACTTCAAAGAACACTTGTAGAGGTAAAGCAACAAAACACCATCAAAGCATAGAGATCTACGATACCATAAACAATGCAGAATCGAAAGTACATTAACCATACAATTTCATTTACAAATACAAAATTCACAAATACACAATTATATGGAGGAAAACTCAGATAACTTTATTGATAGTAGAAGTTGAAGAGAGGATTACAACCCAACTGTCTAATCCAACATCATCCTCCCAGCATGAAAGCCCTCTTCACCTCATGAAAAGAAAGATCACCCAACAATACAATGTCTCAAAGAGAAACCAACAACACTTCCTTACAAATTACAAAATTCCAGCGTCTAGATCTCTGTGATGAGGGATCCATATATAGATATTTGAAAGGGGGTGAGTCAGCTTCTGAGTTTTTAATTAGTGTCATTTCACTGATAGTTCTTGGTTCCACTTGGAGATTTCATGATCTTGGTTCTCTGGTTTCCACTTAGCAAATTGTCTATGTCATTTTTATACTGTCACACATTGCACCCCATAGAAAGCCTTTTTAGTATGCATCCCACCCCTCGTGTGTAATAGGTGAGATGCATTGCACCCTGACCAAGGAGCAGTTTCTACGGGTCAATTGTGACCAGTTCTGAGTAGTTTTTTAGGTGGAACTTTTGGGAAATGATGTAATTAGTTGACCATGATCCTTTAGGGTATGAAACAACACTTTTAGGGGTTTACGAGGCCTTGGATTATAGATATATGTGATTTGGGTTGCAGTGCCCAAATATGTTTATAACAAGGTCGGACCCTATGGGATAACAGACCTGATTTCATAAGTTTTAAAATCTGGAATTGTGGGATTTCATTGTATTTCCTGTGTATTTGGTTTTTTTTACCATTTCACTATATGATTATGGTAAACGATATTTGGATGGACTAGATAGGTTCTTAGGGGTGATTCAATAATATTTGAAGTGTGATTAAATGCTCCATGAGGCGTTTTCCTTTGTATTTCCATTATTTGGTTGTCACGGCCAGAGGAAGGCAAAACAATCAGGTTTCCCCATACCGATGATTCCTTTCCATTGTAAACAGATTCTTGTGGTGAACAATGGGGTTTCCCATGGTGTAGGATTGTAATCGACGTGTTACAAATGCACAGAGTGCACAACTGTAGAGGATTGTTCAGAGAGTGCAGAGAAAGTTTGAGTCACATGGAGGTCAAGTGAGCCAGAGAGTTTAATGCACAGCAACGAAAAGTTGCCAAGATTACTGGAAGGTTGCTGAGAGTTGCTTGGAGGTTAAGTGAACTACAGAGGCACACAGAGGCTGAGAGAAGGTCAGAGAGCTCAAGAGTCAAAGAGCTAGAGCCAAGAACAATAAAGAGATCAAATGATCCAGCCGTTGCTGGTGTCCAAATTGTGTTGAATATAGAAGAAGGATTCCAGAGACAATAGAGAATTTTGAGGGAGTCAGAGAGGCTAAAAGCTCAAGAAGCTCAGAGCTCTGAAGGAATCTAGTCTAGAGAAGCCTAGATCTGTCTGCACAAGTATGGAAAGCTAGCGGGATAAGATGGTATTCTAAGCCCGTTGATTCTGTGTAAACCAATGGAGTTGAGTGTGGAGCTTGTAAAAGAATTGATGCCATAATCCCAAAGAGCCTAGTTGAGTTGAATAGAGATCAAGGAGACATAGCCCAAGAGGTTTGGGTGAACTCCATATTATATTGTTGTTATGTGTTTGTTTTATTTTCTGCTCTTATTTATTGTCATGTGTATTTAAATATCAACATAAGCAATAGAACACAAAACGCACAAACAGTCTAAAGACAAACATAAGCATACACCTATTTTCAAGTATTTTTAATTCCGTAATTAGTTAATCATAAGCTAGATCTTGGGAATATTTAAGCTTTGGAATGGGAGAGTTCCTTGTAAGCTTCACAAGAAGCCTTTAGTGCCCCACTTTTATATCACTAATGGCTATTGCAAGGAAACTAAGAAACATAATAAGCTCTAATGGCATGAAAATGCTTTTGAAGAAATAACAACGGGTATTAATTGCATAATTATTCTCACTAGATGTTCAAACATTGAGATCATCTATTTGTCTAGATCTCCAAAAAGTCTCGGGCAACCATTCCAAGTTATTTGAGACTCCCAAAGGCCTCCCTCCTATTCATGATCATGATCATGCTATTCATCTGATTCTAGGAAGTGTTCCTCCAAATATCATACCTTACAGCTATCCTTATGTGCATAAGAGTGAAATTGAACGTATGGTTGCAGAAATGTTAGAAGTTTCTATAATTCAACCTAGTCAAAGTACCTTCTCTACTTGAGTCATATTTGTGCACAACAATGATGGATCATCACATATGTGTCTCGATCATAGGGAGCTTAACAAGCTCAATGTTAAAGATAAATTTCTTATTCCTATCATTGATGAATTGTTGGATGAATTATATGGAGAAATTTACTTCACGAAGTTGGATCTTCATTCATGATATCATCAAATTAGAATGAAGGCTAAAGACATTCTAAATATAACATTCATTACTCATGAGGGTCATTATGAATTTTTGGTCATGCCTTCTGTCCTTACTAATGCACCTTCCACATTTCAAGGTTTGATGAATTCCCTTTTCACACCCTTCCTTAGAAAATTTGTATTGGTTGTTTTTGATGATATACTAATCTAAAACAAGTTTTGGAAGGATCATGTTCAACATGTTGATAGTGTTCTCAAACTATTGGAGGAGAAACAATTATATGAAAAAACATATAAGTGTTTCTTTGGAGTACAAGAGGTGGAATATTTGTGCCATATTGTATCTCATGAGGGTGTTAAGGTAGATCTTAAAAAAATTAAAGCCATTAACGAATGGAAAATCCCCACAACCTTAAAGAATCTTCAAGGGTTTTTCAGATTGATGGGGTATTATCACAAGTTTGTTAAGAATTGTGGAGGAATAGCAACATCTCTAACAACATTACTCAATAAAGATGCATTATCTTGGACTGTAGAAGAAACTAAGGCCTTTCAACATCTTAAAGAGGAAATGTGCCTAGCACTAGTATTAGAAACACTAGAATTCAAAAAAGCCTTTATTCTAGAATGTGATTCCTCAGGAAATGGAATTCGAGTTGTGTTAATGGAAGAAGGAAGACCCATTTCTTTTGAAAGTTGTCCAATGAAAGGAAAATATTTACACAAACCTATTTATGAGAAGGAAATTTTGGCAATACTACATGCACTCAAGCAATGCCGACCTTACTTAATGGGAAGGCACTTCAAGGTAAGAACAAATTGTGATAGCATTAAATAGTTTTTTGAACAAAGATAATCTTTAGAAGAGTAGAAAAAATGGGTCACAATGATGTTGGGTTATAAATTTGAAATCATCTACAAAAAAGGGAAGTAAGATGTTGTTGGAGAAGCACTCACAAGAAAGTTTGTGGTGGTGGTTGTTCATCACCTAGAGGCTCATGTGTCTCTATACAAATGGTGCCTAAAGGATACGGTCTTAAGAGAATTTGAAGGTTAGTTATCACTCAATACCCTCAATTGGTTGCACTAAGACTCTGCCATGGTTGTTCTCCTCGATGGGTTTTACATTATTTTGTTGTCATTTGCAGTGACAATCTCAGGACTAGTCAAGTCTTTTTCTTTCTCAATGTTCTTTTTTCTTTTTTTACACAACTCAAGGATTGGTGCATTCTTCAAACTGGATGTAGTTTAACCTTGACATCTATCCAAACCTCTAACCCCAATGGGATTTCATTTAAATTTCAATTGCTTGTCTATGGGGTTTGGTACTTCAACAACGTTTCCAATTGTTTCTAAAACTAATAATTGTCTTTCTCAATCTTTGTTTTTGTAAATTGTGTCAATTCTAGTTACTTCATGTTCACAAATATTTACGGTCTTTGGGCAGCTTGTACAACCATTATACTGGTCTTACGATGGGTATCAATTACTCTTTCTCTACTTCCTTACATATTCCTCTTATTCTACGTTTAAGTTTTCTTTCTAAATCTTGGTGGGATTGCACTCTTGGCATGTCACTTGTGAGGTTGTTATTTGTTTCTGTGTGGTTGTTACAAAGTGGTTTGTTTGCAAGTACTACATGGCTCCATGCCAAAGATTACCCATCTAGTGGGGTGGTGCTCCTGAGTCGTCTTCTTCAAGGCATAGGCATATTTTTGGGTGGGAATTCGCTACGAATTATTTTGATGTTACTTCTCTTGAGGTTAGATAGGAAATTCTAAATATGGAAGGTATGGAGTTTGAAGATCACAAATATCTCTCTGATTCAGAGATAGGTGGAAGCAATTTAAAATGGGTGTCGGATACAAGAAAGTTTATGAGAAGGAGACTTTATTTTCTTCAATCCATCACCCAACTTTGTCAAATGGAGATGCTGCTCAACATGGTCATCCATGGAAAGGAAAGGATAACTACAAACTCTTTGCTAGCTAAGTTAAGATTAAGGTAATATTACAGAATATCATATATAATCTTGATGATATAGTAGTAAGGCTGAGTCGTTTGGAAGGTTTTATTGTTTCAGATTTAGACACTGATTCACATGACCATCATTGGTCATTATTGCTTCGCCTCTTTGTTATCACTCAGGTTGTTCCCTTTGACTCCTAAGGGAATACGGCCGAGGTAACCACAAACCAAGCTTTGGACTGCAGGTCCTAGCCTACCAGCAGTCAGAGAGGGCTCTCTCTTTTGGATTTAGCTTTGTTTAAGGGATGATTTTAGGCTAGATATGATGCACATCGGTTTTTATTTAGATTGGTGGGACGGTTGATCTTTTCAGGCAGAGTTGGCATGCATTATGTAAGAAGTTCAATCCATTGGGCATGGAGTCCATGAATGTGAACTAAAGGGTGTGTTTTCTTTGGTAGAAGAGGGAATATGGAGCAGGATAGCTACACATGGCACAATGATTTATGCTGGAACAAGGATGAAATGGAGGTCAGGGGATGAGAGGCAATTAAGGATCTCTCATCCAGCCAAAGAGGGAAAGTGGATGAAGGCTGAATAGGGCAATGAAGAATTCCTATAAAGCATTCATATAATGAAGGAAATAGCTTAAACATGTTCAATTAAGAATGCATATTCATCACTGATTCAGAGGAAAACATAGAAAAGTTACAAGAATTGAGCACAGAGGGCATGAAAACTAGTTCTGATCTATTCTTTCTTCCTGCAACTTAGATTATGATATATAGATGGTAAAACTACTTATAAACTGATAAACAGAGGAAGGAAAGACTTATTGAACCGTGAACAAGCACAAGAATTCCATACCAAGATCTTTAGCCATTAAAAGCACAACCAGCCAGTTCAGATGCAAACATTCTAGCAATCTTTGATTACAGAAGTTCTTAATATTTACAGCACAAATCTCAAAAGAGAGATCAACCAAACAACCCAACAACCCTTATTACATTATTCAGGTCTGTATTTATAGGCAAAATATCTACAAAAACAGATTTGATAGAAGATCTGAGGAAATAAATGCAGTTAACCTAACTTCTCCTGTAAGTAATGTAAAAATATCTATTTAATGTTGCGCTGGGGGCAGCTGCTTCAAAAAATGAGGATATGTGGTGTCCTTTGGTAGCTCTGCTATCCAATCTGCAAGCATTGCGCCCTCCATTTCTTATCTGCACCTCTTAGTCGGTTCTGTTGCTCTTAGGTGGCTGTGATTCTTATTAAATCTGATATGACTTGGCTTTAATGGCCTTTAACTCTATTCTGGCATTCATTGACTTTGTTTGGATGGTCTTTAATACTCCTCTGCTTTGATACTGTCGATCTGACACTCTTTGCTACTTCACTGATATTATTTTAATTGAATCTGGGCTTGATCTTTCCTCTGATATGCTCAAAACTGTCAAATTGCCACTTTTTTGCCCTTTCAAGGCAAAAATAGCTGCTGCAAACTGAGGCTTTCCATTTTGGCCTATTTTTCTTAGCGATGTGCGATTAGCACTAAGCGCGCATCAAAAACTGCCTCAGATTTTGACTCTGGGCTTCCTAAGCATCGATTTCGCAATTTGTGCCCTTTTTCGGCGGGTGACGTTAGCATGTCGTCAACGGTACAGTGGATGATGTCAGTAGTGGGACCCAGTACGGTGGATGATGTCAGTGGGGTGACGTGGCAGGGTGACATGGCACTTACGTCACGTAGGGGGAAGTGGTATCCGGTTTCAGGCGCACCTCTTTTGTGCACAGGCGGTTTGGGAGGAGGGGGCTCCACCATAGTCGAGAGTGTGACGCGTGGCAGGAGTACGATGGGAAAGACACCGATCTCCCGAACGCTAACCATCGACCGGTTCGGAGGGGAAAAGACCAGCTCATCGTAGATCTAGGGCGCGCGCAATCGGACGGGGCGTAACAAAGGAGGTGGCGAAAGGATAAGGGACAGGGCCCGCGACGGCTTTTTTAATTATTTAATTTCGGCGGGGGGAAAACTTTAGGAAAATGGGTTTTTCACGTAGGTTTGAGGGTTATGAGCGAGCGGGTCAAAAAATTTAAATGGGGGAGTTTTGGATAAGGGCGAAACATGGGCCCTGTAAGGTTAGGGTAGAGGGGGAATGGTTGTTAGTGTGACCAGGTGTTAGACTAACTCCAATTAAGAGGCGGATGGGTTAGTAGGAGCCCCAAATGGACTACTGCCTCCCAGACTTAGAAGAATATGGCTATAGTGCTGAGGAAGGGATAATATCATTTGTTGGGATTTTATATAGTTTTTTGTAGAATAGGTGGAGGGGACATGATTTAGGGAGCTAGATAATAGGGTTAGATGTTAATATGGAATGAAAAGGGAAATGGATGTATGCTAAGTTTATAGAATGGAAACTTAAGCATAGGGAAATGAATGGATTGTGTGAAGATTAATTTTACACAAGAAATGTGCATTCTTTTCATTGAGGAAAGTCAAAACTTGACTTGATATTTCACGCAAATGAGCTGAAAGAAGGACTTGTTGGGCAGATCCCAACGTCCTCAAGGGGATGTTAGTAAATGATTTCTGCGGGAATGAAGGGGAAGTTAGTCATGCTTCCACTATTGTACAATCAAGTCACTGTCTGGTGCGAATGCCATAAATGAGATAATTCCTACTTGACAAGACCACAAGTGATTACCAGTCTGCTTCTGCAACCTCAAACTACCTACCCAGCCTAATACACCTAACATTTTTTCTTCTTTTGGTTTGGGTGCACTTGAACTCGCAAACCCAACTTTACAAATTTTTTCTTTTTTACCGTCCTCCTATCTACATCTATACTTATTTCATCCAGGGGCTCAGATTAGGCTATTGAGCACCCTTGCTTCTCTACCTATCTAAAAATCTACCAAGATTAAGCTGTTTGGACAGATAATGATTCTCTATATTCCACAACAGTAAATTGAAACCTAGGGAGACCAAGATTAAGTTGTTTGGACCTCCCTTTAACTGAAAATTCTTCAAAAATTGAATAACTCATCATAGTTGGAATACAGCAGAGGCACTTAGGCTAGCAGACTCTCATGGACACTTCTCTAGCCTCAGTAGCAAATATGGAACATTGCAACCTGCAAAGCATGACATATTTGGCATGTAAAAATGTCGATCATGAAAGATGATCACCTGCTATGAGTAGGAGGCTAACAGTTTGGTCTTAGGATAGGTATCAATTACTCTTACTCTACTACCCTACATATTCCTCTTATTCTACGTTTAAGTTTTCTTTCTAAATATTGGTGGGATTTCACTCTTGGCATGTCACTTGTGAGGTTGTTATTTGTTTCTGTGTGGTTGTTACAAAGTGGTTTGTTTGCAAGTACTACATGGCTCCTTGCCAAAGATTACCCATCTAGTGGGGTGGTGCTCATGAGTCATCTTCCTCAACGCATAGGCGTCTTTTTGGGTGGGAATTGGCTACGAATTATTTTGATGTTACCCCTCTTGAGGTTAGATAGGAAATTCTAAATATGGAAGGTAAGGAGTTTGAAGATCGCAAATATCTCTCTGATTCAAAGATAGGTGGAAGAAATTTAAAATTGGTGTCAGATACAGGAAAGTTTATGAGAAGGAGACTTTATTTTCTTCAAACCATCACCCAACCTTGTCAAATGGAGATGTTGCTCAACATGGTCATCCATGGAAAGGAAAGGATAACTACAAACTCTTTGCTAGCTAAGTGAAGATTAAGGTAATATTACAGAATATCATATATAATCTTGATGATATAATGGTAAGGATGAGTCGTTTGGAAGGTTTTATTGTTTCAGATTCAGACACTGATTCAAATGACCATCAGTGATCATTATTGCTTCGCCTCTCTGTTATCACTCAGGTTGTTCCCTTTAACTCCTAAGGGAATACGACCGAGGTAACCACAAACCAAGCTTTGGACTGCAGGTCCTAGCCTACCAGCAGTTAGAGAGCAATCTCTCTTTGGGATTTAGCTTTGTTTAAGGGATGATTTTAGGCTAAATATGATGCACATGGGTTTTGATTTAGATTGGTGGCATGGTTGATCTTTTCAGGCAGATTTGGCATGCATTATGTAAGAAGTTCAATCCATTGGTCATGGAGTCCATGAATGTGAACTGAAGGGTGTGTTTTCTTTGGTAGAAGAGGGAATATGGAGCAGGATAGCTATACATGGCACAATGATTTATGCTGGAACAAGGATGAAATGGAGGTCAGGGGATGAGAGGCAATTAAGGATCTCTCATCCAGCCAAAGAGGGAAACTGGATGAAGGCTGAATAGGGCAATGAAGAATTCCTAGACAACATTCATATAATGAAGGAAATAGCTTAAACATGTTCAATTAAGAATGAATATTCATCATTGATTCAGAGGAAAACATAGAAAAGTTACAAGAATTGAGCACAGAGGGCATGAAAACCAATTCTGATCTATTCTTTCTTCCTGCAACTTAGATTATGATATATAGATGGTACAACTACTTATAAACTGATAAACAAAGGAAGGAAAGACTTATTGAACCGTGAGCAAGCACGAGAATTCCATACCAAGATCTTTAGCCATTAAAAGTACAACCAGCGAGTTCATATGCAAACATTCTAGCAATCTTTGATTACAGAAGTTCTTAATATTTACAACGCAAATCTCAAATGAGAGACCAACCAAACAACCCACAAACCTTTATTACATTATTCAGGTCTGTATTTATAGGCAAAATATATACAAAAACAGATCTGAGGAAATAAATGCAGTTAACCTTAACTTCTCCTATAAGTAATGTAAAAATATCTATTTAATGTAGCGCTGGGGGTAGCTGCTTCAAAAAATGAGGATATGTGGTGTCCTTTGGTAGCTCTGCTGTCCAATCTGCAATCATTGTGCCCTCTATTTCTTATCTGCACCTCTTAGTTGGTTCTGCTGCTCTTAGGTGGCTGTGATTCTTATTAAATCTGATATGACTCGGCTTTAATGGCCTTTAACTCTGTTCTGGCATTCATTGACTTTGTTTGGATGGCCTTTAATACTCCTCTGCTTTGATATTGTCGATCTGATACTCTTTTCCGCTTCGCTGATACTCTTTTAATTGAATCTAGGCTTGATCTTTCCTCTGATATGCTCAAAACTGTCAAGTCACCCCTTTTCTGCCCTTTCAAGGCAAAAATAGGTGCTGCAAACTGAGGCTTTCAATTTTGGCCTATTTTTCTTAGTGATGTGCGATTAGCACTAAGCGCCCATCAAAAACAGCCTCAGATTTTGACTCTGGGCTTCCTAAGCATCGATTTCACACTTTGCGCTGTTTTTCGGCGGGTGACGTTAGCATGACGTCAGCGGTACGGCGGATGACGTCAGCATGATGTCAGCAGTGGGACCCAGTATGGCGGATGACGTCAGTGGGGTGACGTGGCAGGGTGATGTGGTGCTTATGTCACACAGGGGGAAGCGGTGTCCGGTTTCAGGTGCACCTCTTTTGTGCACAGGCAATTTGGGAGGAGAGGGCTCCACCATAGTCGAGAGGGTGACGCGTGGCAGGAGTACGATGGGAAAACCACCCATCTCCCGGACGCTAACCATCGACCGGTTCAGAGGGGAAAAGACTCGCCCATCGTAGATCTAGGGCGCGGGCAATCAGACGGGGCGTAACAGACGAGGTGGCGGAAGGATAAGGGACAGGGCCCGCTGCGCCTTTTTTAATTATTTAATTTTGGCAGGGGGAAAAATTTATGAAAATGGGTTTTTCACGTAGGTTTGCGGGTTATGAGCGAGCGGGTCAAAAAATTTAAATGGGGGAGTTTTGGATAAGGGCGAAACATGAGCCATGTAAAGTTAGGGTTGAGGGGGAATGGTTGTTAGTGTGACCAGGTGTTAGACTAACTCGAGTTAAGAGGCGGATGGGTTAGTAGGAGCCCCAAATGGACTACTGCCTCCCAGACTTAGAAGAATATGGCTATAGTGCCGAGGAAGGGATAATATCATTTGTTGGGATTTTATATAGTTTTTTGTAGAATAGGGGGAGGGTACATGATTTAGGGAGCTAGATAATAGGGCTAGATGTTAATATGGAATGAAAAGGGAAATGGATGTATGCTAAGTTTATAGAATGGAAACTTAAGCATAGGGAAATGAATGGATTGTGTAAAGATTAATTTTACACAAGAAATGTGGATTCTTTTCATTGAGGAAAGTCAAAACTTGACTTGATATTTCACGCAAATGAGCTGAAAGCAGGACTTGTTGGGCCGATCCCAAGGTCCTCAAGGGGATGTTAGTAAATGATTTCTGCGGGAATGAAGGGGAAGTTAGTCATGCTTCCACTATTGTACCATCAAGTCACTGTTTGGTGCCAATGCCATAAATGAGATGAGTCCTTCTTGACAAGACCACAAGTGATTACCAATTTGCTTCTGCAACCTCAAACTACCCACCCAGCCTAATGCACCTAACATTTTTTCTTCTTTTGGTTTGGGTGCACTTGAACTTGCAAACCCAACTTTACAATTTTTTTCTTTTTTACCGTCCTCCTATCTACATCTATACCTATTTCATCCAGGGGCTCAGATTAGGCTATTGAGCACCCTTGCTTCTCTACCTATCTAAGAATCTTCCAAGATTCAGCTGTTTGGACAGATAATGATTCTCTATATTCCACAACAGTAAATTGAAACCTAGGGAGACCAAGATTAAGTTGTTTGGACCTCCCTTTAACTGAAAATTATTCAAAAATGGAATAACTCATCAAAATTGGAATACAGCAGAGGCACTTAGGCTAGCAGACTCTCATGGACACTTCTTTGGCCTCAGTAGCAAATATGGAACATTGCAGCCTGCAAAGCATGACATATTTGGAATGTAAAAATGTCGATCATGAAAGATGATCACCTGCTATGAGAAAGAGGCTAACAGTGGCTCAACTTGGGGATAGCCTTTCCTTGCGGAAAGTCAAGAACAGCAGGTTAGAATGCCTTAATCTTTAGTTACTGTTGTACGATGAAAACTTCCCTTTGGTGGCTGCTTTATTTATGAACATGACAGCAGACTTGAAGAGCTTAGGGCCTTCACTTCGGGCTTCAACTGCAGCAAGCTTGCTATCCAAACAGAAAACTGAAATCCTACCTACCTACTCTAATCATCACTTACTTTGTTGTTAGGTGAAATCAAATAGCTAGTGCAGCCACTTAAGTATTATAAGTATGAACGAGATTTGTTGCTTGTGCTTGCAGGAAAGAAAAACTGAGATCTTGCAATCTGAAATGGCTTTGTTAATCTTTGAGAAGATCATATAACTGCTGACCTTCTTTGCTGAAACAAGAAACTGTACAAAAGGGTCCCGCAACATATATACGTTATTGTTGGGCTGAATTGAAGAACTGTACAAAAGTTTGGGATCACTATCATGCCTTGAAATAGGGAGATCATCAACATCCTGATATTGAGGCACACAACCTGCTAATGGAGAAGAGCACTTCTTTACTTCATCATACACCCTGTCAGCACATGAATCATATACAACATGAACTACTATTTGAAATTTATTACAAGCAGGCTGATATGGGCCTTGACTGATCTGTGCAGGCTACTCCTCTTATTCTTTGAAAAACTCAGATGGCTGAACACAAAGAGGCAGGGGATCTGCTTGGATCACTTGGTCACGAACAGTTGCTTTCGAATCTTCCTCAATCTGATATTTGATGGCTCTTTGGGGCTGCAAAACTAGAGGCAATGTATTTTGAACAATGATTTGGGCTTCCTCCAGATGATCAATATCAACACTTGCTGATATTTGTTTATTAACTGCATGATAGTTCTCCTTAATAAATTGAAAAGAATCAACACAGAAAGGTAAAGTTCCCTCGCTGAAATCAAAATTTTTTGCGCTTTCCTCCTTTACTTCATAGCTGAGATAGGCACGTTGATCATTGATTTGAGGCTGCTGATCCTGAACTGTGCTTTATGCCAAAATAAGCTCTGACTCCTCTGCAAGGCTGATTTGGTCAATAGGCTCATCATCATCATCATACTCATCGTATTTTGGCAAGCAGTTGAAAGAAGAGAAGCTGTTATATTCATATAGTATATCAGGAGACTGCTCCATCATGTATGGCTATAAGAATATGTCATCTGTTTTGTGGTAGGTTTGTTCATGAATGTCATTACTTTCCTCTTGCAAAACAGATGTGTTCTGGTGCTCTAAATATTCCACTTTCATTGTGATCATTTCCTCTGACTTTTGTAACAAATCATGAACTTTATCTTCTTGCTCTGCTTTGCGCTTTTCTTCCCTAATCTTCAGATTTGCCTCTATGTCCACTGCCATGTCTTGCATTTGTTTCACAATGGATGAGCTCCTTTCCCTTAAATAGAATTCTATTTCTAGGTCAAAAGCTCTTGGATAATGCAATAGAGCTAAATCAGGGGAAGGTCTAATATTCAAAAGCAGAGAATGATAAACTTGATTGAACCGATCATAAAATTGTTGAACATATTCATTTGGACTTCTTTTTAACTGATTATATTCTTCAATGAGCAAGAGGAAATTAAGTTTGATCATCCATCTATCAAGGAAGAGCTTGGAAAACTGTTGAAGATTAGAAATGCTAGCCTCAGGCAATGCTTTAAACCAAGTCCTAACTTCGCTTTGCAAAGAAAGGGAAAACAGCTGATACTAACATCCTCTTCCTCCACTTCAAATATATTAAGATAGGCTTCAAAGGCTTGGATATGCTTTTGTGTAGTAATACCATTCTCTCCATAAAATCTTGGGAGATACTCAGGATGATTTTTGGGCAGAGGATTAAGCACGGGAGGCAAAGCAGGAGGCTTATATCTGTCAGGAACCTTACAAGGCACAAGATTATGTACAAGGATTGGTTGAATGGGCTGGATATGAACAAGGACAGAATGATTGGCTTTGACATTTGTTTCCTCCTTGGCTGTATGATGAATTTCAGCAGCATTTAGATGTTGTTGTTCTAATGTGCAAGGAGGCTTTTCAACAACATTTTCAACAGGAAAAAAATCTAATTTGAAATCGTTTTTAAAATACAATATACACAGCAAAATTTTATGGAAGAGAAAGAACATGACCTCTTGGATAGTAATCTAGGTCAAAAGCCTAATCTGCTTATATATTTCTCTTGGATTCATTTCTCCAGTGGAGTCTTTATTATGAGGATTATGTGGAGTCGCCAGGTGGATAAATAAATTAACTTTGAAGGGCTTGATCTCTGTCCACCACACAGATCAGGACTAAATATGCAATAAAAAACAAAATATTTTTGAGATTTTTTTGAGATTTTTTTATTTTTTGTGATTTTTTAGAACAAGTTTAAGACTTATTCGAAAGGAAAACTGATCAAAAAGGGGACTTACAGTGATGTAAATATGATGTCCCCAGCGGAGTCGCCATTATGTTATCACTCAGGTTGTTCCCTTTGACTCCCATGGGAATACGGCCGAGGTAACCACAAACCAAGCTTTGGACTGCAGGTCCTAGCCTACCAGCAGTCAGAGAGGGCTCTCTCTTTGGGATTTAGCTTTGTTTAAGGAATGATTTTAGGCTAGATATGAGGCACATGGGTTTTGATTTGGATTGGTGGGATGGTTGATCTATTCAAGCAGAGTTGGCATGCAAAGTGTAAGAAGTTCAAACCATTGGGCATGGAGTCAATGAATGTGAACTAAAGGGTGTGTCTTCTTTGGTAGAAGAGGGGATTATGGAGTAGGATAGCTGCACATGGCACAATGATTTATGCTGGAACAAGGATGAAATGGAGGGTAGGGGATGAGAGGCAATTAAGGATCTCTCATCCAGCCAAAGAGGGAAAGTGGATGAAGGTTAAATAGGAGCAATGAAGAATTCCTAGACAGCATTCATATGATGAAAGAAATAGCTTAAACATGTTTAATTTAAAATGCATATTCATCACTGTTTCAGAGGAAAACATAGAGAAGTTACAAGAATTGAGCGCAGAGGGCATGAAAACCAGTTCTGATCTATTCCTTTTTCCTGCAACTTAGATCATGATATTATAGATGATACAAATACATATAAATTGCTAAACAGCGGGAGGAAATACTTATTGAACCATGAGCAAGCACGGGAATTCCATATCATGCCCTTCAGCCATTAAAAGCACAACCAACCAGTTCAGATACAAACATTCCAGCAATCTTTGATTACAGAAGTTCTTAATATTTACAGCACAAATCTCAAATGAGAGATCAACTGAACAACCCACCAACCCTTATTACATTGTTCAGGGCTATATTTATAGGCAAAATATCTACAGAAATCGATCTCAGGAAGTAAATGCAATTAACCTAACTTCTCTTGTAAGTAATGTAAAAATATCTATCTAATGCTGTGCTGGGGCAGCTATTTCAAAAAATGAGGCTATGTGGCATCCTTTGCTGTCTCTGTTGCCCAATCTGCAATCACTGTGCCCTCAATTTCTTATCTGCACCTCTTAGTCGGTTCTGCTGCTCTTAGGTGGCTCTGATCTTTATTAAATCTGATATGCCTCAGTTTAATGGCCTTTAACTCTGTTCTGGTATTCATTGACTTTGTTTGGATGATCTTTAATGCCCCTCTGATCTAATATTGTCAATCTGATACTCTCTGCCGCTTTACTGATAGCCTTTTAATTAAAGCTGGGCTTCATCTTTCCTTTGATATGCTCGAAACTGTGAAATCGCCCTTTTTAGCCCTTTTCGGCAAAAATGACTGCTGCAAAGCACACACTGGATGAGGTTTTCCATTTTGGCCCTTTTCCCGTAGCGATGTGCGATTAGTGCTAATCGCTAATCGTGCATCAAAAACTGCCTCAGTTTTTGATTCCAGGCCTCCTAAGCTGCATTTTCGCCTTTGCGCGCTTTTTCTTTCAGCAGATGATGCCAGCGGTATGGTGGATGACATCAGCATGTGGCCCAGTACGGCGGATGACGTTAGCATGACGTCAGTGGTGGTACGGCAGATGAGGTGGATGATGACGTCAGCGGGTGACAGGGCGCAAGTACAACACAGTGGCAGGCGAGGTGGCGGCATCGTCATGCGGTGACATAAGCAACAGGGGAGGGCGGTAAGCGGTTTGCCTCGGACCACTTTTGGTACGGGAGTGGTATGTGTCAGGGGCAGCCCGATGCAATGAAAAGCCGACAACTGTCCCGGTGTACGGCGGTGAAACCGTCGACCATTGGGTACTATTGCACCACTATGAAGGGGCGCCCGATATGCATGAGGGCCGTCGGATCTATGGGGAGTGATCCAACGGTGGACGGGAGGGCAAGATGAACGGGTTTTAATAAAAATGCGTGCGCGATAAACGTTAATTATTCGCGGCCTCGGGTGGGTTTTGGACTTTAGGTTAGAGGTTAATGTGTCTTGGCGCGGGACTATGGTTATTTATTAATCAGACATTAATAAAATCCAAATGTAATGTGCGCGGAGGGTGTGGTATGGTTTTATGTGTGGGGGGTGGTTAATGTGGTTATTTATTTAACCAGAAGTCAAATAAATCCCAAGGATAAGTAGACGCGGAAGGGCTAATACTAGATCCCAAATGAACCTAATATTTCCCGACTTTTGTTATTAGGCTATAGTTTCCATGGGGATGAATATTTAGTATTTTTGGGGTTTTTATATAGTTTTTTGTAGAATAGGGGGAAGGGGAAATGATTTACGGAGCTAGATAATAGGGTTAGATGTTAATATGAGGTGTTTTGAATGAAAAGGAGGGGATGCATGCCAAGTTATGGAAACTTAAGCATAGGGAAATGAATGGATTGTGTAAAGATTAATTTTTACACAAGAAATGTGGCTTCTTTTCACTAAGTCAACTCAGATGTCAACTTGGTTTTTAACAAGGATGGAGTGAAAACTGGACTGGTTGGGCAGATCCCAAGGTCCTCAAGGGGATGTTAGTGAGTGATTTCGGAAATAAGAAGAAGGGGGAGTTAGAGAGGCCTTGCTTGATCTTATCAAAATGGAAGAGTGCCTCAAAACTGTGATCTGGATAAATATAACACTTGAAAACATGAAATGAACCACATAGCTTGATTTCTGCAACCACAAAACTACTTACCCAGCCTACTTTACCTAGCAATTTTCTTTTTTTGGTTTGGGTGCACTTGAACTAGCAAACCCATCTTTTCAACTTTTTCCTTTTTTACTGTCCTCCTATCTACATCTATACTTATTTCATTCAGGGGCTCAGATTAGGTTGTTGAGCATCTCTGCATCTCTACCTATCTAAGAATCTGCCAAGATTAAGTTGTTTAGATAGATAATGATTCTCTATATTCTACAACAGGAAATTGAAACCTAGGGAGACCAAGATTAAGCTGTTTGGACCTCCCTCTAACTGAAAATTTTTCAAAAATGGAATAACTCATCAAAATTGGAATACAACAGAGGCACTTAGGTTAGCATACTCTCATGGACACTTCTTTGGCCTCAGTAGCAAATATGGAACATTGCAGCCTGCAAAGTATGACATATTTGGTATGAAAAATGTCAATCATGAAAGATGAATACCTGCTATGAGCAGGAGGCTAACACGATGATCGTGCAATGTAAAGCTTTCTCTTCTACTAAATCTCCTTCCTAGCTGCAATTACAATAAGAAAAAGGTCCCTTTAGATGTGATGTTCCATAGGCTATATTCCATAAAGATCTCGCGTCCGTACTATCGGCCCGCGCTAAGGAAAAAGGTAAAGGGGTCTCCCTCTCCATGGTTGCAATTGCGATAAAAGAGGAAGAAGGCCCCCACGCAGTTGTTGAGAGCCTTAGTGCTCAGAGGACTAAGCCCTTGGTTCCAGCCCTTGGTCATATTTGGAAAGTTAGAAAAGGGGCTGAAAGCTTAGGGGCTAAGGGGAAAGTTAAAAGCACCCACCTATTTCGTCTCTTTTTAGTGTTTAAAGGCCCACAATTGAGAGATTTGGTTGTCACACTTCAACGAGGCACCGATAGTGTAGGACAAAGGGAAAAAGGGCATGATGGGTTGGTAGTTAAGGTAGAGAGTGACCAAGAACCGACCAAGAGAGGATTAACCATGACTTGGCAGTAACACGTGAGCACCAAAGGCCAGCAAAAAAGAGTGGCATGAAGATATTTCCAGAAACCATCATTTCAGTTTCGATGGATTAATTATGTTTTGTTGTTTTGATCACTGTATTGCTATTATGTTTTACTTTCAAGAAAGGAATCTCCCTACTGTAATAGCTAGAGGATTAACACTGAGACACCCATCCATATATACAATTGTAACTTCAGCCTAAAATATATTTTATGTAACTAATTTTATTGCCCTCCCTCTCATTATAAAAGGGAGGAAGAAACATTGAACAAAGGTTCTGAATTCTAGGAAAAAATTGTATGTGCTTCTAAAGTTGTATGGATTCCAGATCTACATCTTTCTTAATATGAATGAAACAGTGGTGATTCCCATGTTTGAGTATTAGAGTATGTTGTTTATTTGTTAAAATTCCATTATGTTTGCACTTCCTCTCTGATTTCAAGCAATTGTAGCTGCCAGAAATATCTTTTATATTATTACATATTCATTGGCGTTAACTAGTTAATACATATGCCTATATGCAAGTCCGAGTTTATATCTTTAAATGTGTGCTTCCTCAAATCATAACATTCACTCTTCTTTCATCAACCTATCTATATATTAGTGCCTAAATCTACCTCAGGCTGAGAAAGGCAGGTCTAGGGTAACATGAAATCACGCTTAACCTGGTAGTTAGCCCTACCAGGTCGGGAGAGGGCTCTCTCCTTGTCAATCTCAATGAAAATTTTATCAAGGAAGGGTTGAGATGACTGATATAAAAACTAATTTTAGGCTAAGTATTCTTGCTCAGAGGAATTTTTTTGGTTTTAATGGTTGGTTGCTGGATTAGATGGGGAAGGCAGCTTTGGGACCGGGAAATGAACACAGATTTGCAGAGGTTTCTGTGGAGCGAGGTAGGCAAGTGTTTTAGCACTTTGAAATGAGTGTAATGGTGAGTCTAAATACTGGTGAAGAGCTGGAGAGGGCATGAAAAAGTCATGAGTCCTCTTCAAATAGTAGAAAACATGTAAAACTAAATAAACCCTAAGGAAGAGCACTGAAACATCAATGAATTCTACCTTTTACACTTGATTCGTTTAGCTATGAAGAATAAAAGAGATGATTGCACACATAAACATAAGATCACTGAATAACTGAGAAGGAAGCTATGCTAATTCGCATTACCACAAGAATCTCACAAAATGTTGCAAAACCCCGGTTTATTTCCTTGCCAAACTGCAGAAGTGATGTACAATAATGTTTAATGCATCCACAAGAGCCCAACCTTGACAAATGACTAAGAAAGTACAAGATATAGGCATCAAACCACCTATGCTAGCCATTAGGGGTCGAATCCATGAGTCAAGGAGTTATTTCAACAAGATCTAAACTAGGAACTGAAAAATAGGCAATGGAACAGCTTGCCTCTAAAACTATGGAAATCAATTCATTTAGTTCAAAACCACCTAAAACTGATGTATCTACCTCCTTGAGTCAATTTTCATCATTTTTACATCAAAGTACATCAATTTACATCATGAATTTGACCATGAGAGAGAAAAAGTCAAACTAGTAGAAAACTAAGCAAAAATCTGAGAAAACAGGGAAAATTGGCAAATTTTCCTCCTATGTGTAGCGCCATTTTTCTATGCATATCGCTTTTTACAAGCCGATTTTGGAAGGCTTACCGAAGTCCAAATTAGGTGCAAGATATCTAATTAGAAATCTTGGTGAGTCTACTTTCTGGGACAACTTGAATTTTTTGATTTGGAGTAGATTTTCCCCTCCAACAATGCAATCTCTCAAGACCACTTCCTGTGTAGCAAAAAAGTGGCAGAAAGGGCATTTTAGAGGTGTTTTTGGCCCTTTTGGAGGCCCAAAACTTGTGAAAACTTTCCAGCCATTTTTGAGCAAGCATATTTTTTCATGTTGATTCCAAATATGAGAGCCATTTTTTAAGAAGATTCCCCCATCAAAAGTGTAGCGTCGGTGGTGCTATGCACCTATCAGAAAAACCTGTTTTTTGCCTCAAAAATTCAAAAATGACAAAAACTTCACCAAATTTCTTGAAATTTGGCATAAGTGATCTTTTTTAGGTGCTATGCTGAGCTAATGATGCTTCAGCCAAGATCTTGAGCTTATCTTGCTCTTTTTTTGCTCCTCAAAGCTCTCTTTAACTTGGCTTTTAGGCTTCTTATCCTTGTCTTGCAAATTTTGTTCCAGGCCAAATAGTGATAAGCCATGTGGCGCAACATTTTGTTCTCCTTGTTAGCCTTGTCCAGCAGCTTTTCCAAATGAATATTTTCCCTCTATAACCATGATTTCTGGTCGGCCTCTATTTCTTGCTCTGGTGAAGTTAGTTTGAATTTCCTTTTCTTTTCCAATTGTCGATTTTCCCTTATGTTTTGCAGCTCCATGATTGTTTGTTTGTCCTCCAGTTGCTTGTTCTGTTGCAAGGTAATTAATGATCCATTTAGCCCTCTCAATGTTAAGTTATAGGCTTTGGATCTCAGCTTCCTGCTCCTTGATAATCTCATCCTTGAGTGAGCCCAAGGCAGTGTCCTCTTCCTCTATCAAAATGAATTCCTTGTCTTGGCCTTCAGAAGGCCCTTCATCATGCAATGGTTTCTTTCCTCTGTCCTGTACCTACTCTGCTTAAGAAGAAGGCAAAGCCCCTTTCACCCCGGGTGAAGATAGCATTTACCTGTTTTCTAGTGAAGAGAACGAGACCCCTTCCACCCCCGGTGGAGATAATACTCGTTTGGCAGCTGCAAATAGTCTCATTGTGCCTTTCTCATAAGTGAAAAATACTGGAACACCTATAGGTTGAGTCTCATGAACATCTAGTTGGTTTGAAGGCCCTCCTTCCTCATGAAGCATCAATGGATTCACCTGAGGGCTTTTGAATACCTCATGTGCAATGAAAGTATCCCATAAAATATTCAACAACCTTAGCTGATGCAAAACAACAATCTTATTCAATGAAAAATGGTAAATGCTACTGAACTGCTGAGGAAGAGGTTTCCTTTGCACATATGTAGCCATCTTCTCAATATTTCTGTATATGAAATAGGGGAGGTTTACCATCCTCACTCTAGTGAAGTGCATCAGCAATCTAACATGGTAAGTATACAAACGAGAAAACCTCCCTTCACAGGTGAAATACTTGATAATGAGTTTCATAAGTGGAGCATAAGTGTCTTGTAAATATTTGAAAGGAAAGGCCCTACTGATTCGCCTTTGATAACTAACCTTGATGTAAGGCTCATAATGCTCTTTGCCCACATGTTGCCCCTTATTCCACTGTTCTCCCACATTATGGATGCCTGTTACTGTTGCAATAGTTTCAGGTGTCAAAGTGAAAGAAACACCAGCTAGGTTCACCTGTCCATTGTGAAGATGAAGAACAAATAACCTAGCAAGCTCATGGTGATATTTCACCCTCTCCACCATCTCACAAAACTGGTAACAAGACTGATGTTTAAAACATGTTATTGCAAGAGGGCAAGCTAGTAACTCTGTGAGAGTGGTGGGCTCCTCCAGGATATGTTTTCCTCCTTTATGTGGTTTTCCTGGTGCATAAGCCTCTTGGGAAGAACCACTGACAGTTTCATCATCCCTTTCATATGTTAAATCTGTTTCCATTCTTGCAAATGTGGATGAGTATGAAGAGATTTTCTCAAATATGGGAAGACTGTTGTTTTTCTTTTGGGGATAAAAGGATTGACTGATAGTAGGACTGTGAATGAGTGTTTTGGTGATGGCAGTTGTTGGAAATAATACTGAGAGGGGGGGTGAATCAGTATTATTAAGTTCTTTTAATAAATCTTCTTTATTTACACTTTGAATTATTTTTGCATGTCAGTATCATAGCATAATGAGCATGAACAAAGAAAATAGATAGTCACACCAAAGAACACCAGATGTAAGGTGGAAACCCAATGTGGGTGAAAACCACCTTCTGCAATATGTCTCTATCTTCTTTCAAATTAGAAACTTCTTTTACAAAGGTTTTGTACTGGTGCAGTCCTTTACCAGTACGTAGGCTGCAACCTGCAGAGAGC
>APFE031416708.1:439-10928 GCA_000404065.3 Pinus taeda | reverse complement strand
AGAATTAATAGCTTCAACTTCTAGATTTTCTACAGTCATTAACATGAATTATTTTGGACTTTCATTGTCTCTATCCTCATCATAGGATTGACTTCCTTCACTTTTAGAAGAGTTGGATTCTTGGGTATATAGACTTCTCTTATTAGCCTTCTTTCTTTCCTTTTGCACTTTCTTGAACTTCTCCCTTGGGTCATATACCTTCTTCTTCTTCTTGGGACACTTGGAAGCATAATGACCAAATTTTCCACAATTAAATCACTTAAAAGGTAACTTAACTTTATACTTTCTTGAGCCTCTCTTAAGCTTCCTCACAAAATTGGCTTCCTCTTCATTTTATTCACAACATGAATCGTCATTCTCTTCCTTTGGATTCTTATCATCTTTGAAGGTTGACTCATTTGTTGTAGATTTCCCATTAGAAATTCTATCAGTGAGAGTTCCAAGTAGTTGATCCAAAGTGAGAGAATTTAGATTGGTCATCTCCTCAATGGTTGAAACATTTGGATTAAATATATCAGGGAGAGATCTCAACACCACTACTCTAGGTTCTTATAATTTCTCATTGAGGCCTCTTATCATGTTCACAACCTAATCAACTCTTAGGATGTACTTTGAAATATATTCATCATCATGCATCCTTAAAGACTCAAATTTCATTCTAAAACCTTGAAGTTTAGCTCTCTTTACCTTATTTTCACCTTCATAACAATTTTCATCTTGTCCCAAATAGATTTTGTTGTTGAGAAATCCATAACCTTAACTTGTTTTGATTTAGGTAGGCTAGCAAGAAAAGCAATCATAGCTTTATCATTGCATGTGAATTCCATATTTTGATCTTTAGTAATCACTGTTGGAGGCTTTTGATATTTTTCTTCTACTACATCACATACATCAGCTCCAAGTAATTGAATGTAGGTCTTCATCCTTACTTTTCAAAACATATAGTTTGTTCATTGAACATAAGTGCCCTGTTGGTGAATCATTCTTCCTAGTTTTCCATGGTCCTTGATCTTTCTTATCATTGTTAAGTTGATCTGAAGTAACCTAGTTTTCCCTGATACCAATTGTTAGCAACCAAGACAATACTGAGAAGGGGGTGAATCGGTATTGTAGGAATTTCAACAATTTATTTCACTTGCAATGATACTAGGACACCAATCAATACAATTAATTCAGATGAGAATGACAAAATAAATATAAATAACACAAATATAACACACAAGCTCTTCAAAATTTCTTCAATTTACTTCACAAGGAAAGCTACTACTTGTTGTTACAAAGTTCTCTGGCTACAAGCAATAGGAATCAAAAACTCCTTGATTTATCAACTACAATTGAAAGGAGCTACAAGGGCCCTAAGTTTAGCAGCTACTACTAAAAGGATCTCCAGCCCCTAACTTTTACCAGCAATTGTTAAAAGGAGCTACATTTATAATAGTATGGATGGTAGCGTATTTATGATAGTGATGGAGGGCAGTATTATAAAAATTATGTATGGTATACATTGTTGTTGGATTGGCCCTAGGTGGCCCATTGTGATGGATGATGATGTCTCATGATCATTGAACTTTATATCTCAAATAAACATTTGATGAATATCTAATAGAAGAAGAATTTGGTTGTGCTTGAAGGAAACCCTAAGGAAGTCCTTTGTTATTGCAAATAGAAGCTAGGGTTTGGGAGAAACCCTGAGAGTGGTCTTGATATGGAAAAGGTATGGCATAATTTATAAATTCTTTATATATGATCAAGAAGGAATCATTAAGTTATTTGGGACAAAATCATAGAAACCCTAGGAAAGGGTATGATGCAAAATCTAGTGGTCATCGATAGTTAAGCTTGGATGTTGATGAAGGAAGTTAACGATTTAGGTGGTGTTTAGGATGGTGCATTTCTTCTAAAGATGAAATTGTCATAAGGATGATGGTCGATGGTGCAAGATCAAGAGGGAGTTGGTAATCCTCATTAAAGATAAGTGCTTTCAAGACTTATGTTATTTTTGCTCTTGTTTCGATTTATCATTTTTAAATTTTTTTTTATTCTTCATACATGAATATAATAATGCTTTTAGCTTTTTGGATAAGGATGTGATCATGGAAATAAAATCCTTCTCAAAGGATCATCATGATGTAAAGCATTGCGGGAAGAGTAAACTCCAAGAGGGATCTTGTACAGGGCAATGAAAGATCCACTCTCTTATCTAGAAAAAGGATGGCATTCCTACCTCATTACTAGGTGCACTTTCGCTATGATTATTTATTTTTATAATGTTGCTCTTTCTCTTGTTCTGAGATCAATAAGTATATCTGACGAATGTGAGGAACAAGAACTCTATATCAAGATTAAGAAAAATTCCAAGCCATCCCATGATTAGAGTGGCACTTGATAAATGGAAAATGGCTTAGACCTTGAAGGGTCCTATCACTTAGGTTGATATCTATGATTGAACAGGCTTCTTGTTTAGAGGGAGAATGAGATCTTCTAAGGAAAAATATGAGAAGAGATATATCCTTCATGCAAGTACCATTCTAGATGACAAGATGCAATAGTGTCAAATGCCTCAACAATGTCAAAATTCATTAGTGATAAGGAATATGCTCTCAAAAGGAGAGGATTGCAACTCTTATTACCAGATGCACTATTATCAGATGTATGTGAAGTTAGCTTCCTTCATGATCTACTTAAGGAAGAATCATACTTGGAGTTAACTTAGGGATTTGAGCTCTTCATGTTAGAAAATGTAACTATGTTCAATCTTCAGTAATGTACTTGAGTCATTATGTAATGTACTTGTTAAAAGAATAAAGAAAATAATTTTTATTATTGTAACAATCACTTATTAAAGCATGGATTTCATGATTGGGTCCTCATTATATTAGTCAAAGTCTCCATTGTGGACTCATAGGATTAATATTGAGTTTATAGAGTCATTGTACATTCAAAGAGATCCTTCTTGGGCTTTTGAATCATGTAAAAAGGTTTTGTATCAATTCAAATATGAATTGTGTACCCTCCACATCCTGTCAGCCTAAGGACCCTCATTTGACCCACAAAAAGCTTACATATTCAAGGAGGTTGAAGTCTTTTGGAGAATTCACTCTCAAGCAAGTTTGATATCTTAAGAAGAGTTGGATAAGTTCGAAGTCTATTGCTGGGAGGTAAAAATAAGTGTGAGTTTGGATAATTCTATAGAGAGGAAGAAAATAAAACTTTTGGTGCCTCTCTCTATCCTTGTTTCGTGGTCTGGGTTGGGAGATCAAAGTCTCCTACTATTTCATTGTTGTCGGAAGCTGAATGTTTCCGGAAGTTATTTCCTAGTTGAATTTACTAGAAGAGGTTGAAGATCTGGGAGGCTGACATGGTGTGGAGGGAAAGTCTAGTATTGGTCTAAGGTAAAGAGTCTCAAAGAATACTATTGAAAGGAAGAATTATCTTGACTAGGTTTTCCCCTCGAGGGGGGTTTTCCCCTGGCATGTGCCTATATCTTGTGTCTCTTGTTTTGTGATCTTCATACACACAATATGGTAATTGTTTGATGAAAGATAAGATAATAAAGAAGTAAAAAAATCCAACACACTCACAAGTAATTATCAAGAAAGGAGAATCAAACCCTAATATAATATCTTTTATTTCCCAACATGGTTTTTGAGCTAAGGTCAAGAGAAGTCGAAGATCACTTTGTTGGCATGGATTCTCCCTCTATGGTGAACTACATGATATTGGGTTACAACATTGTTGGAAGATGGATCAAGAAGGTCATATACTATTTATTCAATAAGGTCAAAGGTCAAGGATTCTTGGTTGCCCTTATTGGTTCTCTTACTGATGACAATGCATGGATCATTGATAGTGGAGAATCGAGACACATGACAGGTGAAAGAAAGCAACTTCACACACTATCAAAGGATTCAGCCTCTCATGCAGTGGAATTGGGTGACAACAAAAGCTATGATGTTAAAGGCTTGGGATCAACATATTTGAAGCTGGATAATGGATCAAAGTTGCATCTCAACAACATTCTCTATGTTCCAAGTTTGAAAAATAATTTACTTTCTATTTCTTGCTTATAATATAAAGGGGAAAGAATTTATTTTGTTGATGGAAAAGTATTGGTTTGGGGAAAATACTCTAGCATTGATAAAGCTAAGGTTATTTGAGTTTGTGAAGGAATTCTTTATCGAGTTATTACACCATCTCCTTAAGATTTGGTTCATATGGAAATAAGTCCCATTGAGCTATGGCCTTGAAGGTATGGTCATCTTCATTATAGGGTCATCCCTACTCTTAGTCAATCGGTTCATGGTATTCTTAGTGTGAAGTTAGATCACGAAGGTGTGTGCAAAGGATGCTCTTTGGGGAAACATACTAGAATTCCATTTCATAATAGTGAAACTAGCTCTAAAGAAATATTAGACCTCATCCATTCTGATGTGTGCAGACCCATGTCTTACAAATCACTTGGAGGTCATATTTACTATATAACATTCATTGATGACCATTCTAGGAATACATAGCTCTACCTACTCAAAACTTAAGATGAAGTATTTGATAAGTTCAAGGAGTTCAGGGCTGAAGTGGAAACACTAACCAAAAGAAAGATAAAGGATCAAGGTCTGAAAATGGTGGGGAATACACTTCTAAAGATTTGATTGCATATTGTAAGGATGCATGTATTAAGAGGGAGCTCATTGTTCCATACTATCCCAAACAAAATGGATTGGTCAAAAGGTAGAATAGGTCAATTAAAGAAAGCATTCAAACTATGCTCCTTGATCAAGATCTATCGAAGTTCTTATGGGGTGAAGCAGTGATGATTGTCATGTACATTCAAAATAGAAGTCCTCATAAGAGTCTTCATAATACTACACTCGAATAAGTATTCACAAGGAAGAAGACGAGTGTGGATCATCTCCGAATATTTGGAAGTCCAACATATATCCATGTTCCGAAAGACAAGCAAAAGAAGTTGGACTCAATAAGTATCAAGCGAATATTCATTGGTTATAGTCTTTCCTCAAAAGCATATAGAATTTACATAAATGAAGGAAGACACATTGAAGTAAGAAGGGATGTCATATTCGATGAAAATCAAGCTTACAAGAAATCAAAGGATACTATATTGATTCTAATGATTAATAAGTTCATGTATTTGAAGAAGAAGAAGAAGTGCATCATGATAACTCTACTAAGAAATTTGAAGAAGGACCAAGTGAGCCTATTCAATCAATGGTTGTCCTGACCCCAAGGAAGATGCCAAATTGGTTGAAATCTACATTAGAATATTCTAAAGGACATGAAGTTTTGAAAGGGTCCTCCAGGGAAAGTAATAAACCAAAGAGATATTTTTTCTATGCTACATATATGACAAATTTAATTGAAGCCGAACCATCTACATTCAAGGAAGTTGAGCATGAAGAGGTTTGGAAGAAATCTATGTAGTAAGAATATCAATACATCATGAAGAATGGGGTTTGGGAGATCGTTCCTAGATATAGAGACAAATTGGTTGTCACATTAAATTGGATCTATAAGATCAAACACGATGTCGGTGGAAGTATAGACAAGTACAAAGAAAGGTTTGTTGAAAGGGTTTTCCCTCAAAAGGAAGGTATTAACTATGAAGAAACCTTTGCACCTATAATAAGATACACTAACGTTAGATAGTTATTTTCATTAGTTGCTACAATGGGTTGGAATATCCATCAAATGGATGTTAAGACTACATTTCTAAATGGGACCATTGATGAGGAAGTGTACATCGAACAACCTGAAGGATTTGAAGTAAATAGTACGGACTCTCATGTTTGCAGACTCAAGAAATCCCTATATGGTTTGAAGTAATCACATAGGGCATGGTATGCAAGAATGGATGCATATATTCTTAGAATGGGGTTTATAAAGAGCCTTGTTGATCTGAATCTATACATCAAGGTCATGAATAATGAGCCTATCATTATTCTACTATATGTGGATGATCTATTCAACACTGGTGTAAAGCGAAGAATTCAAGAATGCAAAAAGATGTTGGCACTTGAATTTGAAATGAAGGATCTAGAACTGATGCACTATTACCTAGGTCTAGAAGTATGGCAGAGACCTTGGGAGATACACTTGGGGCAAGGAAAGTACATCATCAAGTTATTGTAGAAATTTGGGATGATGGATTCCAAGTCGATGACTACTCCTATGATCACCAACCTCAAGAACTTCAGGAGCTCTAAATCTAGTCTCGTGGACCTGTTGTGCTTGTCAACAACCCCCCGATTTATTAACGTTAGTAGTAAAATATTACTTTAATAAATGGGGACCCTTTCAAAAAATGTATATACCCAAAAATTCAATCCTAGCATGTATTTATTTCTTTTATTCTTAGAATAAATCAAGATATCAAACAAAACCTATAAAACCATTAAAATACTACTTTTTCATATTTAGCATGAAATGAATCACAAACGATACCTTTCTAACCCACCATGATCTACGATGAAACAATAAAAAAAAGCAAATCTATATTCAAAAATGGTCATAATGTTAGAAAGTCCTTAAAGCTTCTTTAAAATGCTAAAGTCTCCCATTGCAACATCGATGTTTATAAAAGACTTCTCTTAAGAGGCTACCGTGAAGGATTGTGATCTGCGAAATTGCGATGGTATAATAGCCTTCTCGCATCGCATTTCAGTCATACAACACAAGCCTCAACCTATTATATGTCGATATTGTGAAATGTGATCTCAACCTAGACCGACCCCTTAATCTTTCCACCAACACATGCAGAGGTCCACTATTCATTAAAAATAAGCCTGACAAGTGATGATTCTTGTTTCTCACATCTCGCATTTCACGCAAGCTCAAAAAATTGGTAAGTTAAACAAAAATTGGTTATGCAATATAAAAATTTGTGATATTTCTTTGCAAATCGCAAAATAGCTATTATTGCAGTTTAAAGGTTCACCACCCTAGGATATTGTTTCCCGATTTACGACATGAATATTTATGGACATTCAAATTAAATGATAACGGATCATTAGTGGGCATTTATGAAGAATTAATTGCATTTGTGTGTGAAAGGTCATTTATCATATTCACCTCATCTTCCTTGGTAGCACAAACCATAATTGGTAGTGATACACAAATACCTGAAAACCCACTTCACCAATGTCCAGTGCTCCTTCCCTGGTTTTGACATAAAACCTGCTCAATACTCCCACTGCATGTGCAATGTCTAGTCTAGTACAGACCATTGCATACATCAGGATACCGACTACACTTGCATATGGAACACGAGACATATCCTCTTCCTCTTCTTGTGTCTTGGGACATTATTCAGTAGATAACTTTACACCTACAGGAATAGGAGCCTTCACCAGTTTACTATCTTGCATATTAAACCTCAGCATTATTGTCTAAACATACTTCCTCTGGTTTAACCAGAGCTTCCTCTTTACCCGATCTCTTTTAATTTCCATGCCCAAAAAATAGTTTACAACACCCAGATCTTTCATGTCAAATTTGAAGGATAATTGAGTATTCAAATCCTAGATAATTTCTTTGTCATTTCCAACCAGCAACATATCATCCACATACAAGACTAGATAAATAACACGGTCACCAATTAATTTAAAATACACACAGTGATCTGCTTTACTTCTGGTGAAGCCAAGTCCCCATATAAATGTATCAAATTTCTGATACCACATCCTTGGTGACTATTTTAACCCATACAGAGACTTCTTTAACTTGCATACCAGTTCTTTCTTTCCCTTCACAGCAAAGCCTTCAGGTTGCTTCATGTAGATCTTCTCTTCCAGATCCCCATGAAAAAGTGTTGCCTTCACGTCCATCTGTTCTACCTCAAAATCAAAAGCAGCAACAACAGATAAAAGTAATCTAATAGAAGTTACCTTGGAAATAGGAGAAAAAATATCACCAAAGTCAATTCCCGGCACCTCGGAATAACATTTTGCTACCAACCGAGCTTTTTATTTCTCCACCTTTCCTTCTACATTTGTCTTCTTCTTGAACACCCATTTGCTGCCAATGGGTTTCCTTCCAGCCAGCAACTCCACTAGATCTCAGGCCTCATTTTGTGCAAATATGCCATTTCGTCAACCATGGCCTCTTTCCATAGTTTTCCATCCTCTGAATCTACTGCTTCCTTCATAGTTCTGGGATCGTCATAAGTAATAGATAAAGCAAAATTTGAATAGAAATCAAATGGACTATACCTTTCTAGCTACCTTCTTTCTCGAAATAATCTTCTTACACCCGGAGTTTGTGGCTCTGCATCTTCTGATTCCTCCTTTGTTGTAGAGTTTGATTCTTCCTCCTTTATCTCAAACTCTATCTTCTCAGGTTCCTTTGGTTGGACTTCAAGTTTAATAACATATTTCACTTCTACGAACACCACATCTCGGTTGTAAACAACCTTCCTTGTTGTTGGGTTCCAAAGCTTATAACCCTTTAAACAATCCTTATACCCAATAAAGATGCATTTTTCAGACTTACTATCCAACTTGGTTTGTTTCTCCTTTGGAACGTGTACATATACATCACATCCAAATACCCTCAGATGTGAAAGAGAGGGTTTCTTACCAGTCCATACCTCTTGTGGAGTCTTATCCTCCAACGCTGATGAAGGTGATCTGTTGACCAAGTAACATGTTGTCTCCACCGCCTCTGCTCAGAATTCCTGTCCTAACCCGGCACCACTGAACATGCTTCTTGCCCTTTCCATCAACGCGTTATTCATTATTTTTGCAACTCTATTTTTCTAAGGTGTATATGGAGTAGTCTTTTGTCGTGCTATACCACAATTCTTACAGAATTCTTCAAATTCCTTACTGCAAAACGCTCCACTGTTATCTACTCCCAGCACCTTTATCTTCTTCCCTATCTGGTTTTCCACCAAAGCCTTAAATTCTTTAAACCTGTCAAAGACTTCAGATTTCTTCTTAAGAAAATATATCCATGTATTCCTTGAGAAGTCATTTATAAATGATACACAGTACACAGACTTACCCAGTGATGGAACCTTCACAGGTCCAAACACATCACTGTGCACAAGCTCTAATATATGTTTCGCCCTCTTACCACCAGAGGGGAAACTCACCCAATTATACTTCCCATATACACAATTTTAATAGAAATGAAAATCCAGAGAGCTATTACTCATACCTTCTACCATACCTTTACCATGAAGTATTTGAATTCTCTTCTCTCCAATATGTCCAAGCCTTTGATGCCACGGCATGGTCTTCTCTCTAGAGACCACTAGATTTTCTGCTCCACTTTCAGGAACCACAGAACTGTTGCATCCATAAAAAACAGTGCTACCTTGCAACTTGTATAGAGTTCCAGTCCGAACTCCCTGCATCAATACCAATGCTCCCAAAACCATCTTGTAGGTATCCTTCTTGAACACTATTTTTACACCTGCATCATCCAGCTTGCTTACAGAAATTAGATTTCTAGCTAATGCAGAAATATGCAGAACACCTGGAAGTGTTCTAACCATTCCACCTTGCAACTTCAACTTTACTTTTTCGAGACCAATGGTTCTAGCCTTCCTATCATCCCCTAAGAAGACATCACCACCATCGTATTTATCATACTCACAAAACCACTCTCTATGGGGAATGAAGTGAAAGGATGCACCTAAGTCAATCAACCATGCCTCATGATCTACATGTGTGCTTGAAGAAGCCAAGTACACATCCCCACCTTCATATGAGGTGGTTTTTGCCTTTGGAAAAGGAGCATCATCAGATCCCTTTCCTTTATCAGGAGCTTTAAATTTACAGTCCCTTTTTTAGTGCCCTTTCTTTCCGCATTTCTGGCACACCACCTTTACAGCTTTTCCTAGAGATTTCGATCTCCCTCTAGATTTACATCTCTCACTCGATGAATTATTATTTTTTCTGTTCTGGCACCATCCTCATACAGACAAGGCATTACCATTCTAGCTCTACATGTTTTTCCATCTCATCTCCTCCATCAGCAGATGAGACTATTTCATCAAAATGCAAGGCAGTTGCATTACTACCTATTGCAATAACTAGACTATCCCACGAATCCAGTAGAGAACAAAATAAACTGATGCACTTATCTTCATCTAAAATTTTAATATCAATAGACACTAACTGACTTTCCACAGTATTAAATGCATTCAGATGCTTTGTCACCGAGTCTCCATCTTTCATCCTCAGGTTATACAACTTTTTCTGTAGGAACAACTTATTCACTAGAGACTTAGATTGGTACAAAGTCCCTAACTTGTCCCACAAAGCCTTCGTCGTAGCTTCCCCTAATACATTCAACAATACTAAATATGAGACACACAATCGTATTATGCTCTTTGCCTTCCGATCCAAATTCATCCATTCTTCATCGAACACTCTCGTTGGTTTAGTACCTAGATCTACTGTGATCCATTGATCTTTATCCACCAACAGATCCTCCATCTTGAGTTTCCACAACTCAAAACTCTGAC